>KQ990553.1:29906-59619 GCA_001598015.1 Dorcoceras hygrometricum
CGTCTGCTGATCATCAATTCAGTCGACAAGACCAGCAGGTATCGACCAGCAGGTACCATCTCTTTTCCTTCGTTAAAAAAAATCAGCAGAAGGAATCAAATGCTGTATTCGAAACTACAATCTCGAAACGACACCGTTCCAACTAAACAAAACGATGCCGCAGCGTTAAACCAGCAGGCAGCAGATCTCTTCAAAACAACCAACGACTGGTTCCAGCTGCAACATCCAAAACACAGCGTTTTAACTTAATCAAACGACGTCGCCGCGCCTACACAAACAAATCCAGTCGATGCACTTACAAAACCAGCAGGTACACAAGGAAAACTCTCGCAGCTGGTTACTACTTGCGTAATAGACGCTTTCTCAAAACGACGACGCATGCAACACCAGCAGTTGCATGTGGGAAACTCCTACTGCTGGTTTCTCACTATGACGAAAGGCACACGCAAGCGTTACCATCAGCAGCTGGTCACTCCTATCTAACACAACTGCTGAATACCCTAGTCAACACTCAAAAACGTTGACCAACACGTGTCGTTTCCTCAATCATTCTCGCGCCAAAAGCAATATCGGCCAGCAGCAACCCTTCGAAACGAACTAAAACCAGCAGATGCAACGCGTCACTCCTATGTCACCCTACCGATGCCAACACCAGCAGGTAGCTACAGTATCATTGACCAGCGTTGACTTCACCAAATTTCGCTATTTCTCGTTTCCTATACTAGCGCTGCGACTGATGAATCAGCAGGAACCATATTCCCTTCGTAATTCCCTCAAAAACATGTGATTAATCCCAAATTCAACTCAATTAATCACAAATCTAATTTCACAATCCTCACAAATTGAGTTAATTCATCAGATGTAGTGTGGACCAGATTTGGAATGAGCAGATCTGGGCAGGACAGCTTGGAGTTGGTAGACTTAGTTAGCGTAATTGGATCAGTTTTTGTGCTGAGAACAAATCTAGAAATGATAGGATCAATGTGGTTCGAAAAACAGCTGCAAGAGTTCAGAAGGGGGGGTTGAATGAACTCTTTGTATTTTCAAACTTTCGAAACCTTTTAAAACAAGTTTTACAAGTACCCGCTTAACTTAATCCGAGTTATCAGATTTAAGATATCTCAGTTTAAAATCAAATTTCTCGACTAACAAAAAGTGTGGAAAAAAGTCGATCAATTTGTAAACAGTTAAAGCAATCGTAAATGCGATAATGTAAAAGTTTAATGGTCGAGAGTTTGTTTATGGAAGTTCGGATATCAATATCCTACGTCTCCCCTTCTTCCTTTTCAGGAAGGTTCCACTAGAAGATTTGATGGTTACAGGCCTTCTGAAACACCCAATCACCGAGCCTCGCTCAAGGTGAACTCCTAGCAACACAACTTCACAAAGCAGTCGCAGCTGCTGAATACAAGTGAAAAATATTTTTCTCAAACGGACTTTCTGTGGCACGTTTGTTACAGACTCAATCTAGAATGAAACAGTGAATACAACTCTATTGAGAATGTAAATCTTTTGGTTTCTTAAACAAAGAAACTAGATTCAATAGGTGAACCAGAAGATGAACTCGAAGGTAAAACTGTGAAAATCAACACTTGTGTTCTTCGAGTTTGTGAGCTTTTTGAATGATAACTTCAACAGTGAGTAAGCTCAAGAATGATGGAGACGATGAATAACGAAAAGGACAGAGAGCTAAGATTGTGAGTGACCGAGAGCTTCAAGAGTTTCTTCAGTTCAAATTCCAGCTCTATATATAGTCTGCATCACACTCTTTTATTTCTGAGTTGTTTGTTTGTGAGCATGGGTTGAGTTCTTCCCCATTGTGTGATGTTTTTTCCGTGTCTACTCCTGCTGGTGTGAGTCTGTGGTCCCGTGAAGTGGTGTTGGATTGTGTGCTTCAATTTGATGAGCATGTTTTGGTGTCCAATCTGATTGTTTTGGGAACCAGAGATTTTGATTGCATCTTGGGAATGGATGTATTGTCTAGCTATAAGGCTACTGTTGACTGGTTTCATGGTGTGGTGAGATTTCGCCCTGATTCAGGTGAGAAGTGGGAGTTCTACGGTGCTAATTCACGCTCGAAGATTCCACTGGTGTCCGCCATGGAGATGTTCAGCCTGCTATCGCTGGATAATGCTGGATTCATGATTTATGCACTTGAAATTTCCCAAGAGCCACGATTGGAGTTGAGTGACATACCGATCGTTCGAGAATTTCCCGATGTGTTTCCGGATGAGATTCCAGGATTCCCTCCGAGACGTGAGATCAACTTCAGTATCGAATTGGTGCCCGGTACCGCCCTGATTTCTAGAGCTCCGTATCGGTTGACGCCAGTAGAGTTGAAAGAGCTGAAGGATCAGTTGAGAGATCTCTTGGAGAAAGGCTTCATCAGACCGAGTATGTCGCCTTGGGGAGCTCCGATTCTTTTCGTGAAGAAGAAATATGGGTCTATGAGGATGTGCATGGATTTCCGACAGTTGAATAAGGCGACGGTGAAGAACAAGTATCCTTTGTCGAGGATTTATGACTTGTTCGGTCAGTTGAAAGGATCGGTCGTATACTCAAAGATTGATTTGCGCTCTGGTTATTACCAGTTGCGGATTAGAGATGCTGACGTGGCGAAGACAGCTTTTCGGACTCGATATGGGCATTATGAGTTTCTGGTCATGCCGTTTGGGTTGACGAATGCCCCAGCTGGGTTCGTTATTTTCTCCATAGATGACATCTTAGTGTATTCGAGGAGCAAGAGAGAGCATAAGGAGCATCTCAGATTGATGTTGCAGAGATTGAGAAACTCGCAATTGTACGCCAAGTTCAGCAAGTGCGAATTTTGGCTTGACAGAATTATCTTTTTGGGTCATGTGATTTTGGCGCAAGGGATTTCGGTGAATCCGAGTAAGATCGAAGCAGTTCTTAACTGGGAGAGACCTAGGAATGTTTCCGAGATCCGCAGCTTCTTTGGATTGGCTGGCTATTACAGGCGTTTTATTGAGAATTTCTCTTCTATAGCCCGGCCAATGACTCAATTGACTCAGAAGGATTGGAAATTCGTTTGGACTGAGGAATGCAAGTACAGTTTTTAGTTGTTGAAGGAGAAGTTGACTACGGCTCCTGTTTTGGCTCTACCGTCTGGATCCGGAGGATTCGTTGTTTGCTCCGATGTTTCTCTCAATGGTTTGGGATGTTTTCTGATGCAGAACGGGTATGTGATCGCCTATGCGTCTCGACAGTTGAAGCCTCATGAGATGAGGTACCCTGTTCATGATTTGGAGTTGGCTGTGATAGTGTTTGCCTTGAATATTTGGCGGCATTATATGTATGGTGAAGAATTTGTGGTGTACACCGACCGCAAGAGCCTGAAATATATCTTCACGCAGTCTGATCTGAATATGAGGCAACGACGTTGGATGGAATTGCTCAAAGACTTTAACTGTGAGATTTAGTATCAGCCTGGGCCGATGAACTCGGTTGCCGATGCCTTGAGTAGGAAGACCCAGCCTGCGATGCTTTTGTTTTTGAGTGTCTCAAAAGTCTACGAGTAGTTAAGTACTTATGGTTGGCGATTCCAACTGGGTGATCAGTACTTTATGGTTTCTTCGATCCAAGTAGAACCGTAGATTGTGAGTGACATCAGGGAGGCGCAGAGGACTGACCCATATATTCATGAGTTGAAGATTAAAGCCCGAAGTGGTCAGTCTGATGATTTCTCTATTACTTCTGATGGGTGTCTGAGATTTCGAGGAAGACTGGTGGTTCCGAACTTGATCGATTTGAAAGAGACCATCATGAATGAAGCACATTTTAGTCAGTACAGTGTGCATCCGGGTGAGAGAAAGATGTACCATGCCTTGAAGTCTCATTACTGGTGGGTAGGTATGAAGAGCGACATCTCCGGTTTTGTTGCTAGATGTATTAATTTCCAGCAGTTCAAGGCTGAGAGGATGAGACCTGGTGGATTGCGGCAGAGCTTGGAAGTGCCTCAATGGAATTGGGAGCACATTGCCATGGATTTTGTGACTCATCTACCTCGATCGAGTAGGGGATGCGATGAAATTTCGGTGGTGGTTGATCGACTTTCGAAGTCAGCCCATTTCATTTCCTATGATGTGAGATGTTTTATGAAGGAAATGGCGAAACTCTACATCGACCATGTGGTTAGATTGCATGGAGTGCCTGTTTCGATAGTGTCTGAAATAGATCCAAGATTCAGATATCGTTTTTGGAAGAGTTAGCAAGCAGCGATGGGTTCGAGATTGGCTATGAGTACAGCTTATCACCCACAGACAGATGGTCAGTCTGAGAGGACCATTCGGATTTTAGAGGATATGTTGCGTGAATTTGTGATGGATTTCAGTGGTGGCTGGCAGGATTCCTTGTCCTTAGTCGAGTTTTTGTATAACAACAGCTACCAAGTCACTATCGGGATGGCTCCATTTGAAGCTTTGTATGGTGGTTAGATTGCATGGAGTGCCTGTTTCGATAGTGTCTGAAATAGATCCAAGATTCAGATATCGTTTTTGGAAGAGTTAGCAAGCAGCGATGGGTTCGAGATTGGCTATGAGTACAGCTTATCACCCACAGACAGATGGTCAGTCTGAGAGGACCATTCGGATTTTAGAGGATATGTTGCGTGAATTTGTGATGGATTTCAGTGGTGGCTGGCAGGATTCCTTGTCCTTAGTCGAGTTTTTGTATAACAACAGCTACCAAGTCACTATCGGGATGGCTCCATTTGAAGCTTTGTATGGTCGCAAGTGCAGATCTCCGATCTGTTGGGAATAAGTTGGTGAGAGACAGCTTTCTGCCCCTGAAATTTGTGCAGCACATGAAGGACCAGTTTGATTCGATTCGGAGTAGAATGAAAGCTGCCCAAGACCATTTCTCTAGCTATGCTAATAGAAGACGCAGACCTTTGGAATTTGAGGTTCGCGATCGAGTATTCCTCAAGGTTTATCCTTTCAAGAGCGTGATGCGCTTCAGATTTAAAGGCAAATTAGCTCCTAGATTCGTTGCTCCCTTCGAGATTGTTGAGCGGATTGGACGATTGGCTTATCGATTGAGGCTGTCTGATGAGTTAGCAGCGATACATGACGTTTTTCATGTGTCAATGTTGAGGAAATATGAGCCAGATCCTTCCCATGTGTTGAGAACCGACAAAGTTGAGCTGGATTATGCCTTGAGCTATGTAGAATATCCAGTGCAGATCCTGGATAGGAGGAGAAGCAGCTGAGGAACAAGATAATTCCGTTTGTGATGGTCCAATGGAGTAAGCATGGCCGAGAGGAAGCTACCTGGGAGGTTGAGGAAAAGATGAGACAAGACTGGCCTCATATATTTGAGCATTAACAGTGAGAATTCCAGGTGATTTCTAAGCTTTGATTCGAGATTGTTTAGATGTTTGTGTTTGATTTGAATGTTTTGATTGATTTTCTTCCCTGAGTTTGCCTTTGATTTCGAGGACGAAATCTCTTAAGGTGGGGAGAATGTGAGGATTGAGAATTCGAAATAGTGATTAATCGGATTTGTATAGGATTAGTCACGAGATTTTATAATTTTGAATTTTCAGATTTCAGATTTCAGACTTTAGATTTTGGTGAAATCTGGTTGATGATTTTTGGATTTCTCCTTGAGATGTTGTGCTTTGAGTTGTAAGCTTCTTTCGGGTGAAATCTGTTTGAGAAATGGAGTTGAGTTGGTGAAATTGTGAATGAAATCTGATTCCCTAGCGTTTAGAAGTGAAACGCTGCCGTTTTGGGTGAGATCTGGTTTTTCGAGTGTTTACGTGAATTGCTGCGAATATTTTAGTGAAACACTGTCGTTTTGGTGGAGTCTGGTGGAGTGAGAGATCTGCCAGGGAGAGAGAGATCTGATAGTTGAGTTTGGCGCTAGAAGCTATACGCCGTCGTTTTGCGATTTCAGATGTCTCGCTTGAAGATGGGATCTGGTTGGCGGAGTAAGCAGACGTCAACGTGGGTCAACTCTATTGGAGAGTAGCGAGAGATCTGTTAGCGCTAGCGTGTGACATGAGCAGATGTCATGTTGGTCAATTGAGGAGTTGACTGCTGGTGCTTTAGCGTGTTCAGATGAGAGATCTGTTTCAGTGGTGTTGAACGCTGGCGAAGGTACGTGTGTAGAGATCTGATTCAGCGATGAGCGTTAGTTATGTTTCAGATGTCTCAGGTGCGACGTCGTTTCGTTAAGTGGTGCGTCGTCGTTTTGGCTAGTGAGCGCTTAGCATGATTTGAATTGTGCGAGCGGAGGGATCTGATACATGTTAACGTAGAAGCGTTCACATGTCACCTGTACGATGTTGTTTGGTTTAGAGCGTGAGAGTTAGTGTTAACACTGGAATCTGAGGATGTGAGCGCTGATTTGAGAAATCTGTTTGGTGCTAGGATTTGTTGCAGGAATCTGTTTTCGTCGGTGTTTGAATCGTTCAGTAGCTATTGAATTGAGGAATTTAAATATAAGTGTTGGACAACACTTAGATTATTTGAGACACTGATATTTTTCTGTTTCTCCCCGACATTCTTGAAACCCTCGTTTTAGCTATTGTTCACCCGAACGTTTCTTCCCTAGATTTCTGTCAATTTCAGCCTTCGTTTTGGATGATTTTGGTGGCGCTGAATTCCCATTGTCTAGCTCTTTCGATTACTACCCATTTGAGACCCTGAATCAGCGTTGGAAGGGAAACGCGAAGTTGCTGGAGGTTCAAAAATTTCTGAGAAATCTGTTACGTTCGTTCTTCAGCTCTTTCGAGCTTCTGGGTAAGAGTTTCTTCTCGATTTTGAGCTTTGACTTGTTGTTAATACCTGCGTAGATGAATAGAACTAGAGATAAGTTCTGACCGTAGGTGTTATGGTATAAGTATTCAGATTTGAGCTAAGACATTAGCTACCTTGCACAGATTTCAGCTCCTTGAAGCCTTCTGCCGTGAATTTCGAACCAGAAGAAATCTGTTTTCTCAGGACGTGAGTTCTTCCGTGCCCTGTTCGAATTTGTTGAGGTAGATTGTGAAGTTTGAGGTACGAATTGGAGCAAATCTAACATCTTTGAGCGTGGACATGGCTGTATTTCATGTTATGAATCTGCTGGGTTGATTCTGTGATTTACATGAAACAGTTTGATGAATTGCTTGAGTTATATATATTCTGTTTTCACGTATTGATGTTGTATGCATTGAGAATTGATTATTGAATGACATTCATGCATACATCTTGAGCCTGATTGACAGATTGATTGATGACCTGAATATATTCTGTTTTCACGTATTGATGTTGTATGCATTGAGAATTGATTATTGAATGACATTCATGCATACATCTTGAGCCTGATTGACAGATTGATTGATGACCTGATTGAGAGTCACGTTGTGACTGGCCGACAGATGTGTCATGCTCGAAAAGTCCAACGCTATCATCGGAGTGGTGACTGCCGGATTCGAATGTCTACCACCGAGCTGTGATTGGCTGACGGGCCCCGATGATCATGGACCAATGATTTCCATCGGCCGATTGGCTGTGCGTGGTATAGAGGCTCGCTTGGGATGATTTGCCAGTCGATATGCTGGTCTAGCTATCCGAGCCTTGTTAGCCCTCATGGATTTCATAGCATTGAGTATAGCATGTTGCATGGTTAGCTGTTTTTATAGCTCTTCGTACTGAGGCTTGACCTCATATTTCTTTTCCTGATTTTGTGTTGTTTGAGTCTGTGTTGCCCATTTTCAGGATCTTCAGGTAACCAGGCTGGACCGAGTGGAGCGCTAGCTGGTTGATCCCCTTGCCCTTGAGTCCCAGTTTATTTTATTATGTATTGAACCGGGGGATGCCCCGTGTTTTTATGTATTGGGGATCTATTTCTGATTTGAGTTATTATTGTTACCTGCTTTATATGAGTTTGAGTCAACTCGTATTTTGATTATGAATATTTTGAATGATGATTTTGAGTTCAGGCCCAAATGATTTCGAAAAATATTTTAAGCCCTATTTTATGCTTCCGCTATTATGTGCTTATTTGTGCTGTAATCTTGAGTGATTAGCACGGGTCCTGACAACAAGTGATACACGAATCTGAAAAAGAACCATCCTCCCATCCCAAAACCATTTTTATTTGTGAAATCTGAAAATCGCTCGTCTTGTGCTCGGGTTGACATCTGATCAGACCTCTGCGCCGTGACTGAAATCTGAAAATAAGAAATCAGCATTCAATTAAACAATAAGCTGAAGTCTAAAATTTCGAAATGGTCCTTAATGTTAAAAGGACTAGAAATTGTGGTCCTACGGATTTTGGGGCGCTACAATCTACCCACCTTATAAAAATTTCGTCCTCGAAATTTACTTACCGAAAAAATCTGGGTAACGACTATGCATATTGGCTTCCGTTTCCCACGTAGCTTCGCGCTCAGTTTGGTTAGACCACTGAACTTTAACCATAGGGATACTACGGTTCCTTAGCTTTCTAGTTTCCCTAAGAAGTATCTTCTCGGGTCTTTCTTCATAGCTCAAGTCTTGTGCTAAGTGAATTGGTTCAGCGCTCAGTATATGCGATGGGTGGGGAACGTACTTCCTTAATGCTGAAACATGAAATACATTGTGCACTGACGTAGCTCTTTTGTCTGCTTTGAGCAGCTTTCATCCTTTCCTTAATCTTTCTAACAGATTCCACTATTTGTTCTACCAGGTCTGGTCCTAAACCATCGCGTTCTCCTACTTCATCCCAGTGAAGAGGTGTTCTGCATTTGCGTCCATAAAGAGCTTCGTATGGAGCCATCTGGATAGAAGCTTGGAAACTGTTGTTGTAAGCAAATTCCACTAACGGTAATTTCAGATCCCAACCTTCGGAGAAATCTATGATACATGCTCTGAGTAAATCCTCTAAAATCTGGATCACTCTTTCTGATTGTCCATCGGTTTGGGGATGAAAAGCCGTGCTAAATGTCAACTTCGTTCCAATGCCCTACGAAAACTCTTCCAGAAGGCTAACGTGAGTTTTGGATCCCTATCAGATACTATTGATATTGGAACGCCATGAAGTCTGATGATCTCTTTCACATACAATTTTGCGTATCTACTCACGTCGTAAGTTGTCTTTACGGGCAAAAAGTGAGCATATTTCGTAAGTCTATCCACAATAACCAAAATAGAATTAAAACCTTGGTTAGTTCTGGGCAGTCCAACCACAAAATCCATGGCTATACATTCCCACTTCCACTCTGGAATGGGCAAGGATTTCAACATCCCCGCCGGTCGCTGATGTTCAGCTTTTACCAATTGGCACGTTAAACGTTCAGAGACAAATATGGCAACGTCCCTCTTCGTTCCCGGCCACCAATATAACTTCTGGAGATCCTTATACATTTTAGTGCTTCCGGGATGCACAGAGTATGGGGCTAAATGGGCTTCCGAAATGAGATCTGATCTAAAGTACCAACTTGGGCACCCAGATCCTTCCATGAAATCTGATTATTCCTCCTTCTAAGAAATAGAGGTTACTTGCCTCTTTCTTTATCCTGTTTCACCCATTTCTGAAGTTGCTCATCGACTAATTTCCCTTCACGAATCTGGTCTAACATATTTGACCTGACGGAGAGATCTGCCAACACTATCGCGCTACCGCTGGGTACCACTTCTTAACCAGACTTCTCCATCTCATACGCCAAGGGTCTTTGGACAGATAGCTGGGCTAAACCAACAAATTTTCTACTTAGAGCATCAGGTACAACGTTGGCCTTTCCTGGGTGATAACTGATCGTACAGTCGTAATCCTTCACCAATTCCAGCCATCTTCTCTGCCTCATGTTTAATTCTTTCTGGGTGAAAAAGTATTTCAGACTTTTGTGATCTGTGATTTCTAAAGTTGCTCATCGACTAATTGCCCTTCACGAATATGGTCTAACAGATTTGACCTGACGGAGAGATCTGCCAACACTATCGCGCTACCGCTGGGCACCACTTCTAAACCAGACTTCTCCATCTCATACGCCAAGGGTCTTTGGACAGATAGATGGGCTAAACAAACAAATTTTCTACTTAGAGCATCAGCTACAACGTTGGCCTTTCATGGGTGATAACTGATCGTACAGTCGTAATCCTTCACCAATTCCAGCCATCTTCTCTGCCTCATGTTTAATTCTTTCTGGGTGAAAAAGTATTTCAGACTTTTGTGATCTGTGAAGATTTCACACTTCTCCCCATACAAATAATGTCTCCAGATCTTTAAGGCAAATACAACAGCTTCCAGCTCCAAGTCGTGAGTGGGATAATTCTTTTCGTGATTCTTCAGCTATCGAGAAGCGTAGGAAATTACCCTACGATCCTGCATCAACACAGCGCCTAATCCCAACTTGGATGCATCTGTGTAAATAACAAATCTCCCTTGATCAGATGGCATAGTTAACATGGGAGCTTCAATCAACGCCTGTTTCAACTGCTCAAAGCTGACTTGACATTCGGGGGTCCATTCAAACTTGCTCAGTTTTCTAGTTAGCGAAGTTAAGGGAATAGATATCTTCGAAAATCCCTTAATAAAGCGCCTGTAATAACCAGCTAATCCCAGAAAACTCCTAACTTCTGCAACATATCTTGGTGCCGGCCAGTCGCGAACTTCCACTTTCACTGGGTCTACTTCCAATCCATCTTTGGATATAATATGCCCTAGAAAAGATACCTTCTCCAACCAAAAATCACACTTACTAAACTTGGCGAACAACTGCTTGTCTTTCAAAGTCTGAAGCACTGTTCTCAGATGGTTCGCGTGCTCAAATCTGTTCTTGGAGTATACTAAAATATCGTCGATGAACGCCACTACAAATTGATCCAAAAAGGGTTGGAAAACTCTGTTCATCAAATCCATAAAGGCTGAAGGGGCGTTAGTAAGTCCAAAGGGCATTACCAAAAATTCGTAGTGACCGTAACGTGTTCTAAAGGCTGTTTTGTAGATATCTACTGGCTTTATCTTCAATTGATGATAACCAGACCTCAAATCAATCTTAGAGAAAACTACAGATCCCTTCAACTAATCAAACAGATCCTCAATTCTAGGAAGGGGATATTTATTCTTAATTGTCAGTTTGTTCAACTTTCTATAGTTTATACACAGCCTTAGACTCCCGTCCTTCTTCTTAACGAACAAAACAGGGGCTCCCCATGGTGATGTGCTTGGTCTGATGAATACTTTGTCCAACAGATCCTGTATTTGCTCCTTCAACTCTCTCATTTCTGATGGAGCAAGACGGTAGGGCGGTCGGGAAACTGGTGCTGCTCCTGGTACCAAATCAATGGCGAACTCCAGCTCCCTATCGGGTGGCAATCCTCATATATCCTCTGGGAACACTTCTGGGAATTCGTTTACTATCTCAACATCTGAAAGCTGGGGCTTATCACTTGCTGCTAACGACGATAGACTAACCAGATATCCTACCCCACATTTCCTCAAACAACTCTGAGCCTTAAGAGCTGAAATAATTCTAGGGATCTTACCAATCTGGTTGGCCTCGAACGTGAACCAGTCTCCTCTTGGAGGTTTTACCATCACCGTTATAAGCTTGAAATCTATTACGACTCCATATCTAGTTAGCCAATCCATTCCTAAAATCATGTCGAACTCAGGCATAGGTAAAACAATTAGATCGGCCGTGACCAAATGTCCTTGAAGTCTAAGTTATAAGTCGTGAAACAGGTCATTAGATATCAGTTATTCTCCAGAGGGTACCGTTACGCAAAATCCCATGGTTACTTGGTCAGGTCTGATAGGTAACTTCTTAGCAAAATCTGCTGCTATGAATGAATGAGAGGCACCTGAATCTATCAAGGCTAATGAAGGTAATCCAGCGATCAAAATCCTACCAAGAACCACTGTGGAATCTGGGTTGGCTTGCTCAGTCGTCATGACGTAAGCTCTGCTGGTCACCATCTGCTTCGTCTTCGGGCAGTTCTTAATAACATGCCCTGGCAACCACATCTGTAACAAACATTTTGTCCCACTCTACAGGGACCAGGGTGATTCTTCTGACACTTGGGACACACAGGTCTATTGCCAATTGCTGGAACCGCGCTAATTGGTTGAACCACCAGAGGTTTCTGCTCCTGAGGTTTCTGTTCTAACGATCGTTGTTGATTCTTATATGGTTTTTTGGGTGGTCGCTGGTCTTTCTGTTGAAAGGCCTGCCTCTTCAGCTGTCGCTCCTCCACAACAGCTTTCCAATCTTGATCAGCTCTCAGAGCTTTGTCCACCGCACTTCTATAATCCTTTGGTTCCACCAGCCTCACATCATGTCTAAGCGCTGGTTTCAGTCCATCGACAAAGTTTCGTAATTTCTCCTTAGGATCTGCTCCAATCAACGGTACAAAATAACATCCTCGTTCAAACTTTCGAACATACTCCTGGACAGACACGTCCCCTTGCTTAATCATTAAGAAATCTCCTTTCAATTCGGATCTTTTATCCTCTGTGAAGTACTGTTCGAAGAACACTCGCTTGAATTCTTCCCAGGGGAGATTCGTCACATCTACCGTTAACTTTGCTCCTTCCCACCAGAGCATCGCATCGTCCCTCAACATGTAAATCGCACATCTGGATCTTTCCAAGTCTGGCGTCTGAAGATACTCAAATATCACCTCCATTGATTTAATCCAGCTCTCTGCGACGAACGGATCTGTCGTGCCGTAGAACTCTCTTGGATTCTGTCTTCGAAATCTTTCCTGAGGGTCATCGTTGCTAGGTCCTCTACTACTAGAAGATTTTCCATTGCCTCTACCCTACTGTTCTACCAGCAACCTTAGAAGCTGGGCAATACTAGCGTTGCTATCGGGACTGGGTTCATTTTCAGGGGCATTTCTCCTCCCTCTTCCTCGGCCAGACATCTTAATCTATAGCCCGTAATCCACCACATATGAACATCAGAACATGTAAGAATCAAAAGATACATGCTCTAAAACATAAAAGAAAACTCACTGCCCCGAAGAGACGGTCGACGAAATCTGTTCCAGTGGGGAATGCGTGTGTTTATCTCAGGACCATGCTCTGATACCAAGTTATGACGCCCAGACCTCAAGGGGTCACGGATTTACAGAAAAGGAAATAGAAACAGAATTGAAGGGCTGAAATGAAAACTGCAAGCTGTATTGCCTTGCGAAATAAAAATCAAAGTACGAACAGACTTCTAGTAATCAGATTTCATATATCAAAGTTCGAAATACAAATGCAACTGCGGATTACAACTACTAGAACTCTATCTGAATTCATCATTGTTGTAATAGATCTTAATACAGATTTGTCAAAGATCAAAAACAACAAAAACATCAATAACATAGCGGAACCGCAGGCCTTCGATAAACACCCACACGCTCCACCCAGTTCAGACTCCACCTCCCATCTGCTCCGGAACTGACTCACCTACACCAATAAAGCTAGTGAGCCTAGGGGCTCAGCAAGCAAAACTGAGAATAACAAGAGCACAATATGCAGGCAGTTACATTACATAAGACATCATAGTTTAAAGGAAGGCATTAAAACATAAGATCTCATCGTATACATTATCGTGGGAAAAACTCAGATCCCACCATCAATATTTTCGTCAGACTTATGGCTCAGAAGCTCTCCCAATAGGTCTCGTTGCACTCGATCGAATGAATACTGATATCAGTTACTATATGGTGAAGTCTCACCCAATATTAAGGGGCAACCGACCCGTTCGTCTGTTGCTCACCCTTCCAATATGGACCGTATTTTTTTTTCCATAAATCATAAAATCTGAACAATTTCTTCCTTTAAACATTATCTGGGTAAAATCAGATCTTAACATCGGTGTTTACTTTCATTTAAAATCCATTTTCCAAAATCATTTTCACTGAGCATCCAGCTGATTAAAGAAAATCGAGGTATGAAAGAAACAGTGTTAGGTTACGAGGAAATATTTCAGGTGTAGTAAACAGATGTGATTCGGGGTGCTTTCGCTATTTGGAACCAGATGCTTACTGTAGAAATACTATCGCTAGCGGAAAACAGATGTTTACTGTATGAGAGTTATCGTTAGCGGAAAACAGATGTCGCTAACGGATGTGTTCGAGTTTGCGGTCAACTCAGATGTCAACGCACTGGATGGAATATTTCAGATGTCGCTAAAGAGTTAGTGTAGTTGGCATGGAACAGATGTCTCTATAGAAGGGGGTATACGGGATCAACAACGAACTTTGGTATGGGTCAAACAGATGTCAACGAAGTAACAGTTGAACGACAGTAGATGTCTACAGGGAACTCAACTGTTGGGACAATTCAGAGGTCAAAAAAAATGGAATTGATCCCATCAGACGTCAACGATCAACGATGTGAAATCTGATTGAGACCGAATATTGAAAGAAAATCAGGTATGACGTAGAAGTTTCAGATGTCTTCATGAAATCTGATTCTCAACAAGAGAAATAGGAATCTGACTAAGAAATCAGCGATGTAACATCTGAACGACTTCCAACAATACCAACGATGCCTATCAAACCAGAATCAACTCCTGATTCAACTAGCATCACCAATTTCATGGCGTCGGGTCCAGCCATCACCATCCTCTGGGAAAATAACTTTCATAACTTCGTAAGGAACTGGAATCTGAAATGCTCAGCGCTTTAAAACAATATCCTCATCGTCAACTTCACAAAACAAATTTTTTTTGAGTTTTAACAGGAACCAACAGTGAACCCGATACATTAAGTATAGTTCAAATCAACAGAGACATGAACAGAAACTTATATCGAACATAAACTCAGGCAAGAATTCATAGAGCTGAAAGGAAACAATACATATGCTTTCATGGCGTAGCAAGAATCAGATTTACTTGCCTTAAATTGGAGAAACACGAAACACATCAGGTCTTAGCAGAAGGTCTCCTCAAGCACCGCGGCGAGCTCCAATGGTTTCTTTTATGAAAATGAAGGTTTTTGTAGTAAATTGTTGATCTTATAATCCACAAGGACACAAGCATGGGAGCCTGATTCGTAACAGGGAAATAACACTTGAGTAGGTATGTACCACGCTCACTCCTTAAGATTTTATTAAAATTCCCCTGTCACTATTTTAATTTATACAAGTGATACACGAATCTGAAAAAGAACCATCCTCCCATCCCAAAACCATCTTTATTTGTGAAATCTGAAAATCGCTCGTCTTGTGCTCAGGGTGACATCTGATCAGACCTCTGCGCCATGACTGAAATCTGAAAATAAGAAATCAGCTTTCAATTAAACAATAAGCTGAAGTCTGAAATTTCTAAATGGTCCTTAATTGTAAAAAACGGATTTTGGGGCGCTACATCCACAGCTGAGGCAAAGTACCTCGCAGCTGGAAGTTGTTGCGCTCAACTATCATGGATTCAACAACAGCTCCGGAACTATGGAGTTGATGCACAGGAAGCACTCATTTTCTGCGACAACACGAGTGCAACCACGATCACTCAGAACCCCGTGCTATATTCCAGAACCAAGCACATTGATATCAGACATAACTTTATTCAAGAACACGTGCTAAAGAAAGACGTTCGGGTGGAGCATGTGCCAACAGACCAGAAAGTTGATGATATCTTCACCAAGCCTCTAACGCTAAGTTTTCTTATTTTAGAACATTTTAGGTCTTTTGGATATGTTTTGATTATGTTCTGCATGCATATTGTCAGGGCGAACAATATAATACAAACAGATAACACAAAGATCCGCTGTTTGTTTTCAAGCTGCTCAGCACCGTGCTGATCTAGTCCAGCTTCGGGGCATGTATAGCGAGATGTTATCACGATGTTTGAATTACTTGTTTCTGTGCTGGTAAATAAAATCGAATGGTTGAGAACGGTTTGTCTTTTAGAATTCATTTTAAATCGGACGATCATCTTTCTGGAATTTCAAATGACTATTCAATGTGATCATGACACGTGTCCACTTAAAACCCTTCTCTCTTCTCGTTCGTACATAAACAGTTTCACTTTACTTTTTACATTACGCTTTCAAATTAAACAAGAAAATCAGCTTCGTGATTCAGCACATGCACAAAACAGCTACGACAACTCAGCACAGCCACAGATACGCTCACATGATTATCTCAAAGATGTAAATAAAAGCTCAATTCGTACCTCGTTAAGATCTTACCAAATACCTCAACTCAAAGTTCACGACAAAAACAGATTACATGTGCACTGTCCCTCTAGTTCTCAGCCAATAGCTCAGGGCTAGCAGCTCACGACAAAAACCACAAGAAAGTTACTAATCTATAAAAATGTCTAAGACATCATATAACACCCAGAAATCCATAAATATACAAATGTAATGTGTAAAGTTTTGAGGGATCTATTTGTAATGTTTATCCCCAATCAGGTTTCGTCTGTGTTATTTTTGTTTCAGATTAGGAGCACGGTTGTGAGAGCTGTCCGATCGAGCAAGACAAGCACGGTTCGCCTCTAAACTGATTTTCACCTATTCGGTTCGATTCAAGTTTTGTTTTAAAAGCAGAGTAGAAATTTTAAGAATAGTATTACTTTTAACGAATAATTCGATCAAATTAGCTTTGAAATTTTTGTAAATACTTGCAAAGGCACCATTCACCCTCATTCACAAAAAACATTACGTAGAGGAAAACTTTTGAGAAGCGGTTCTCTCTGTGAAAAAGAAATAGACCAAAGTTTTAAAAATTTTCGAAGGGACCGATCATGTTTGTGAGCTGTTCAAGCTGGATAAATCTCCGTCAATCGTCGTTCATTGTTAACACAAATAAACTTTGTTTCTTGCTGTACTTTGGAAAACATATATTGCTTTCCTTCTTGCATGTTTGTATGTGTGAGACCTGGAATTATTAATTACGATTGATTGTCGGAATTGATCGGTTGTTTAGAGATTTTGTGGTTTATAATCTCTGTTTCGATGTGGAGTTGTAGTTTTTGGGTCGATTTCCCTCCTTAAAACAATTCTGGAGATTTTCGTAATTTTGGGTTTAGAGGTATCTGCTGGTAGCAGATTTGATGACGTCATGCTATATGTTGGCATCGAAGTCACTGACATAAGCTTTGCTGTTGGTTGTTTAGCGCGTTTTGTGTCGCGGGGGATTGATAATCTATTGTATTGAGGTTGGCAAGGTCTGTCAGCAGGTGGTGTTGTTAGTTTTAACGTTGTGTGAGATCTGGCGACAGCAACGCTTACGTGGATTTCAGCAGGAGCGCGCTATAGGATTTCGAAACGGTGACGTTTTGGAAAGCAACGGTTGATTTATATCTATCAGTAGATAGTTCCTGTAGCGGGTATAAGACGTCATCGTTTGGGTTAGTAGAGGCGACGTCGTTTTGAGGAACCAGTCGATGGTTTATGTGACCTGCTGATGGCAGATATGCTGACGTGCGCTATGCGACGTCGTTTGAGTTAGTTGCGACGCTGCGTTTCGATGCTACGACTGGTCTCAGTTGTGAACAGTGTTGTGCGTTGTTTCTTTCCTGCGACTGGATGTTCAGCTGTTGGCAGAAAAGATTACGTCACTTATGCGACGTCGTTTGGTTAAGTTATTGCGACGCCGTTTTGATTTGTATTAGAGGGCCTTTGCTATCGTTGCTGCTAGCAGCAGCAGGTTGTTTGTTGAGGAGAATGCGTCGACTGATTTTGTCGGTGGATTGTTTTTAAGAATTCAGCTGTTGTGGGAATTATATAAGGAAGACTTGGTCTTCGAATTGTGATATTAGTTCCCATACTTAGAAAATTTCCAGCCTTTCGTTCTCTGTTTCTCGAACCCTCGACTACTGTTCACCGTGAGCTTCTCCGGTAGATTCCCGTCGACTCCGGCCACCATTTTTCACGTTCAAGGTAGCGTTGGACTCCTCTTGGAAAGCTCTTTCATCTCGTACCCATTTTGGAAGCTATAGTTGGCTGAATCGAAAGCAAGAAGTTGCTGTTGTTATTCGCGCGTTGCGTGGTTGCAGGTAGCCTTTCGATTTTACGTTGGGATCTTGTTCTTGGCGCTGTTTTAAGCTTCCTGTTAGTTGTTTGGGTAGGGTTGAAGGCTAGTTTGTGTTTATAAATTTCCAGCCGTGAATTGTAGTGGTTGGCTGTGAGATTGGTTGCATTTCCCTGAAATCTGTACGCCGTGTATTTTGACAGATTTGTGCAGGCCGTGACTTGCTACGTTCTTTGAGGAAATTAAGGTAAGGGTTGAGCTTGTAAATGCAGTGTAGGCATGGCTTGGATAAAATGGTAGTTGCTGGTTTGTTGGCTGCCGTGTGTTGATGCTTTGTGAGGCATTGTTTTATGAGATGGCTGTGTTTATTGTGTTGTGCATTGGCTGTTGCGCATATGATTATGCTTGTTATTGTCCAGCATGTTGCATACACAGATTAGTATCTCATTTCAGCTTTTGCATCCATTGCTTCGTTGTTCTTGCTCTGTTTCTTACCAGGATGCGAGGGCGAGCGGCAATACCGCACTCTCATCTCCCTGCTGGGTTATGTTAGCCCCTATGCGCCGAGTGGTTAACTACCACAGTTCATAGGTTGGGCAAACGCATGTCGAGTTGGTTGATGAATCTGGTATTCGGGTGTTGTGTCCCGACGAGTGGCTCATTACCACACTTGGAACACACCTAGTGGCCACCGTTGTTGCAGATTCAGTTGAGCTGTACTTTGAGTTCCTCGACTTCCTTTTCGGTTGGAGTCGTTCGTTGTTGTCTAGCATCTCATGAATAGCATCTGAATTTTATTCTTGATGTTTATTGCTGATTTATAGTTGCTCTCCGTAATGGGGTTTGACCCCATGTCCCTCTGGGGCTTGGTTGTTTTCCTTGTTTGTGTGTTTTCAGGAAACCCAGGTTTTACAGCTGGTCGTGGTTATAACCCAGCTGGTGGTGCCCCAGGAGGTAGTTAGAGTGTCCCAGTTGCGTATAGCATATATATATATGTATAAGTCTAGTCGCCAGGGAGATGCCCTGTGCTTCGTTGTTGTATTCTGATGAGGAGTCTTATACTTTTATTTGTATTGATGCTATACTTGCTGTTGTTGGTTTGTAAACTGGGAACTTGTTTTGAGTATTGTTCTATTTTAAATTATGTGTTTTAAACCGTCGGGCCTAAAAGCGAAAATTTTACCCACTTTTTGATAAGCTTCCGCATGTGTTTGGGTTTTTACTCGGTTGTGAGCACGAGGCCTGACAGTATGAGTTTTAAAGGTTTGAGAAATGTTTTCGAAATTTTTCAAACACAGAGTTGAGTTTACGATGATTTCTTGAGAAAGTATTGGTTTAATGAAGTTTTGATTCATAAAGGTTGTTCGAAAATGTTTTATGTTGTTTGAGTCAAATTCTCTTGAAATTTCTGGGATGTTCTGCAAGTTGGCTAAAAGCAGCTTACGTGTTTTTATTTCTGGATGTTTCCTGAGATATTTGTTTGCCTCAGACTAAGGATGATAGGATCAATAGGATCGAAATAAGAGTTAAAATAAGCCCAGGAGTTCGGAAGGGTGGGAGGGGGGGTTGAATGAACTCCTTCGATTTTTCTTTTTCAAATCCTTTTAAAAAACATTTTACAAGCCTGTGCTTAACTCAAAGCTGAGTGAACAGCTTTGAGGCTCTCAGTTCAAATATGTTCTCTCGGTTAACAATAATGTGCGGAAATAAGCCGATTGAAAAGTGAACAGTTAATAAAAACTGATGCAAATAAATAAATAGATAGAGTCAAGAATTTGTTTCTGGAAGTTCAGATATCAATATCCTACGTCTCCACTTCTTCCTTTTCAAGAAGGTTCCACTAGAAGATTTGATGGTTACAGCTTCTGCAAACACCCACTCGCGTAAGCCTCACTTAACGTGAACTCCTAGCACCCAAATCTACGCAGAATTCTCTGCTGGTTACAAGTAAATGAATTTTTTAGAACTGACTTACTTAGCAAGTTCTTTACAGACTCTGTTTGAATAAATCAATGAATACAACACACAGAGTTTGTAACTCTTCTGGTTTTGAGCAATAAGAATATAGGGCTAAGGTAAACCAGAAAGAAAATCTCTCGAATATATATTTCTGATTAAGCACACAAAAGCCTCAAGGTATGTTCTTCGAGAATAAGAGCTGGGATATCGAATAGTTTTTACTTGACATATTTTCCAATGAATCAGAGAGTCGGAGATTGTAAATCGACAGAGAGCTTTCTCGCTTGAATCACTTGAGCTATTTATAACATCCATCTTAAACGGTCATTTAATGAGCCAGTAGACACAAACCACATTCGAATGTCCTCATCTCGGGCATTACTTGCGCCATTAATGCTGAGTTGAGGTTTGTCTGCTGTTGTCAGAGCTTAGTTGACTTTATACCCAAATTGGTAAACATTGGTTGTACCAACTCTGCGTCCTGCAGAATATAATCCAAATAGCTCCGATCTTGTTTCTTCAATCCAAATTGTCTTACAGGCTTTATCTGATTTAATCTTGATCTTTGAATCATCTGGATCAATATCTATCAATATCTGAAGCTGAAATCTGAAATCTGTTCGGCTTTGAGCTGAAATATGTTCTAAGCTGTTTCGAATAAATACAAGCTTCAAGATTTCTCCTTTACGAATAAATCCCTTTTTCTCTCTGTCTTACAGGCTTTATCTGATTTAATCTTGATCTTTGAATCATCTGGATCAATATCTATCAATATCTGAAGCTGAAATCTGAAATCTGTTCGGCTTTGAGCTGAAATATGTTCTAAGCTGTTTCGAATAAATACAAGCTTCAAGATTTCTCCTTTACGAATAAATCCCTTTTTCTCTCTCATTATCTGAATCATAGTCTGATCTGAAATCTCTCTACGGATAGCATGCTGAGATCTGATCTGAGATACTTCTCTGTTCTATACCTTAGAAACCTCTGGTCTTATCTGATCTGTAGAATAAATCTCAGACCCTAGATTCTGTACTGAATTGAGTCTCTGAGTTGAATGGTTCTGATCTGATCTGATTTGTTAACGAAGCCTCTGAACTGATATGCTCTAATCTGATTACAAAACCTCTGTACTGAATCCCTCGGATCTGAATTACTCTAATCTGATCTATAAACCCGATTACTTAATCCAAATCTGATATTCTAATATTCCAGATCTGATAGCTCATATTCAGTTCTTTTCCTTGTTTATGTTATCACCAAAAACTTAAAAATTTTATCTTAACAATTTCCCCATTTTTGGTGATGACAAAACTTAGCAGCCTACGACTTAAAAATAAACAAAAATAAATTTCTCAAATTCGTTGCTATATATTCAATCAAAACCAGCTAAGTACAAGAGTTTTGTACAAGAACTGAATAAAGGAGAATTGCTCAAGAAAACCATCGGCTATCCAAAACTCATGCTTCCTCTTCCTCTATAGGATCCACCAGTTTTCCTCGAAGGTTCGCTGCTGCTCCCTCCACCACCACTAGGTCTTCTTCGATCATCAGGCGTCGGGCCTCTACTATCTTTCCCCTTTTTGTCATCACACCCTCTATTAATATAGGCAATGATTTCAAAGAGCTGGGCACGAAGAGTATTGAGGCCCTCCTATGTTTCCTAATGGAAAGCTGTCAGTTCTTGCGTCAAAGCAGCCTTTTGAATCTGTATCTATTTGAACGGATGTCATGAATTTCAGCTCTAAAGATCATATCCTGACGAGAGTTAGTCTGAGCAAACGCCATCTCAAGACTTGTAATTTTCCCAGAAAGTGTAGACTTTAGTTCGTCTATACTGTCATGAGTTTGCAGCTACTGAAGTTTAATCTGATCAATAGAAGCATGGAGTTATGCAATAGATTCTGTGAAGTCGGTAGGAGAACAACAGTTGGTATCATCTGTGAAGTCTGAGGAATATCATCTGTAAAATTCATACGGGAAGCACCGGAAGAAGAACGGATGAAGTCGAACTAGAAGAGCTTGTACCAACAGGCGCTGAACTATCTGAGCTAGAACTGGAAGAAATGTACTGTATGTCTGGCTGTACAAAGAAATATACAAAACCCTCTACATTCAGACCGTGCTGAAATGCATCAAAAATTCTAGTCAGGACTATTTCTGTATCCACATCTGCATCTACAACAACTATATCTCTACACATATTGTAGGTGCCCACTGGCAGAAGATGTACAAAGAGCGAAAACTGAACTACATCTGTACAAATCTCAGCCCAGAGTCGCTGAACAATCCCGGAGTAAGGTTTTCAAGAATCCAGATCTTGGACTAGTTCAATACAAATACAAATGGTGGAAAACGCATCCACGAATGGCCTCTGCGGGAGCTGCCTCTTTGGTCTAGAAATACGTGTCATAGCTAACCACACAGGCTTCGGATCTGCACCCTCTACAAATTTCCAAGATCCGTCAGTAAAGATTAAAGGACTTACCCAGCTGGTAAAAGTAACATTCGGATGAAATTGGGAATGAATCCCTCCACTCTGTACACCAGCTCCTCCAAACAGCCATGAGCTAGATGGTCGTGTCCACTCCAATCGGTGTTGCCTCAGTTGCTCCAACAGATTGATTAGCGAAATGCTATGATCTTCTGAAAGCAAGTCCAAAACTTGAAGATCTATAGCTAAAGTGGGCGTGCCGGATTCAAAATTCTTATGCCTCGCCTCCAAAAATTTCCTAAGTAACATCTCTCTGTACTTGGATATTATATACAAACGCCTCTGAACTGCTGTCTGCAACGAATCGGTCGAGGCCCATTGTAGCACCTGTTCTTCCTTTTATGCAAGATCTGAAACTGACCGCAAAGCTGACAAACTACGAAGACTGAAAGAATAAAACAATGAAGAGATCTCTTCTACAACTGCCTCTCGAATCTGTACAAGAAACTCAACATCAGCACAAATCAAAGTAAACATCTCTTTAGATGGATTGCCCTTTATTTCCTCCACAAGGGGCTCTGTGACGTCCCAATCCTCATGGGGTCACGAAAGAATAATAAAAAGAAAAGAAGGGCTGAATGGGAATTGTTATAAGCTGTATTTCTTATAACTAAATCAAAATTCAAACACAAACATAATATGGCGCCAGATACTGGAATGGCTGAAACAATTTCTTTAATAACAGATGTTACAAAAGTGCAAAATGCGATATTACAACTTTGCAATTCTATATGAATTCACTATTGTTGTAATTGATCTAATACAGAATTAACAAAAGATCAAAAACAACAACACCTGCTGCGGAAAAAAACATCGGCCATAGATAAACACAATCACCACAGCTGGTTCAGTCGCTGCCTCCCGCCTGCCCCAACTCTGTCCCACCTGCACCATTTTAAAACTAATGAGCCTAGGGGCTCAGCAAGTAAAATCTGAAGATAACAATTTCGCATAATGCAGGCAGACATCTAAACATATCGCAACTTAACAAAACAATTTAAAGGAAGTCATTCATCTGCTTTCATAAACTTTCTTTCGTTAAACTTGGAAATGGGAAAGATGACCCAGATCCCATTCTTTTTTTCTTGTAATTTATGGCTTACAAGCTCTCCTTAGGTCCGTGGTGCACCCGATCAAGTGACTACTGATATCAGCCTTAGCATTTAGCTCGTGGTGAAGGGGCAACTGAAATCTGGACAGCTGCTCACCCCTCCATGGTGACCGCCCATAAATCCTTAAATTGAAACGTTCTTCCTTTAAACTCATAGCTGGTTGAAATTTGATTTTGAAATCATCTTTGGGTTCACAGTGCTTCGAAATTCTTTCTTTAAAACTTCTTTGAAACTTTGTCGAGTATCGGGTTCTACTGCTGAGACTTATCTCTAAAAGGAATCAGCTGTTGGTAAGGGAAACAATATGATTATAGTAAAACAGACGCAAGGATATTCGATAACATTGAAACAGATGTATTAAATGAAACGACGTTGTTAGTGTAAGAATCAGACGTTGGGTAATGAATCAGTCGTTGGATAAGAATCAGCTGTTGGTTTTATGAAAATCTGCCGCTGGTTCTAAGAAAATCAGCTGTTGGTTCGAAGAAAATCAGCTGCTAGTTCTAAGAAAATCAGCTGCTGGTTCTTAGAAAATCAGCTGCTGGTTCTAAGAAAATCAGCTGTTGGATAAAAAAATCAGTTGTTGGTTGTTGACCGTAGTCAACTCAGCTGTAAGATAAACAATAATGAAGGACTAACCCAACTCAGACGCAAGACAACTCACGGCTGATCGAATACAAATATCAACGGCTGAACGCAACACTTAGAATTTTCTCAACACAAAGATAACTGCTGAAAAGGGGAACTACTGAGTATAACTTGGTGTTGTAAAATCAAAACGACGGCTGTGCTATCAGCCGTTGCCTATCAAACCATACATAACTTCTGATTCGACTAGCAACTTTGATTACATAGCGTCAAGTTCCGACGTTACCATCCATCGGAAAGAAGAACTGTCATGAACATATTACTTAAACCCGATTTCTCAACATTTTAAAACAACATTTTCATCTTCTTCATCGAAGCACTCTTTAAAACTTCGTAACAGAAACAAAACTGGAACCCGATCATCCAAGCATTTCCTAAAACATGCTTAAACATGAACATAACTTATCTTAACATAAACAGGCAACAATCATGCACTGAAGAACAATATATGTTTTAAAATGGCGTAGAAAGAATCAGTCTTTACTTGCCTTAAACCTGCGAAACACAGAAGCTGCGGGTCTCAACAGGAGTTCTCCACAAGCACCACTACGAGCACTTTGAAGTTTTTAGAGAGAAAGAGAGAAATTTCTGGACAACGATGAAACTCTCTTGTTATGAAAACAATCATATACGGGATATGACTTGTAGTAGGTATTAACACTCGAGTATGCATGGGATCCTACCAACCAGTGTCCTTTTCAAAATAATTTGTCAAATACTCCCTACTATTATTTTGAATTTGAAAACTTTACCAAAACATTTTAAAAGAACTATTTTTGTCCAGCTGAGGGCATTTTAAACCAAAATCTGAATCTGCTCGTGTTTATGCTCGGGCGACAGCTGCCTGGAAACCTTCCGCGTCATGTCTCAAAGCAACAACTGAAAATCAGCTGTTAAAACAAATGAAATAAACGTAAGGCTGAAATACGCAATATCAAATAAGCCCTTGAAATAGAAAAGGTTTAAATATGTGGTCCTATGGATTTTGGGGCGTTACAACTCTACCCTCATTAAAGAAATTTTGTCCTCGAAATTAACTTACCAAACAATTCTGGGTAACGACTAAGCATATCAGCTTCTGTTTCCCACGTAGCTTCTCGTTTAGATTGATTGAACCATTGCACCTTAACCATAGGAATACTACGGTTTCTCAGCTTTATAATTTCTCGAAGAAGAATCCTCTCGGGTCTCTCTTCGTAACTTAAATCTGATGCTAGCTGAATAGGTTCATGACTTAATATGTGAGATGGGTTAGGAATATACTTCCTCAAAGCTGATACATGGAATACGCTGTGCACTGCTGATAGCTGCGGGGGCAACGCTAAACGATAGGCTAAGGTTCCTACTATTTCTAAAATCTCATATGGTCCAATATATCTGGGACTCAGTTTCCCCTTCTTCCCAAAACGCATAATTCCCTTCATTGGAGCAACTCTCAAAAATCCATGGTTGCCAACTTCAAAATTCAGATCCCTTCTCCTATTGTCTGCGTAACTCTTTTGCCTTCTTTGAGCAGCTTTCATCCGCTCCTTTATCTTCCTAACAGTCTGATGCTGTTTCTCCACTACATCTGGTCCTAAACCAGATCTCTCACCAATCTCATCCCAATGAAGGGGCGTTCTACATTCGCGGCCATAGAGAGCTTCATATGGAGCCATTTGGATAGAAGATTGGAAACTGTTATTATACGCAAATTCTACTAAGGGTAACTTTGAATCCCAACTTTACGAGAAATCCACAATACAGGTCCTGAGCAAATCTTCTAAAATCTGGATCACCCGTTCAGATTGTCTATCTGTCTGGGGGTGAAAAGCTGTGCTAAAAGTTAGCTTCGTACCCAAAGCTTTATGCAAACTCTTTCAGAAAGCTGACGTGAACTTCGGATCCCTATCAGATACAATCGAAACAGGAACACCATGCAGCCTCACTATTTCCTTTACATACAAATCTGCATACCTGCTTACCTAGTATATTGTTTTAACTGGTAAGAAGTGAGCGGACTTAGTGAGTCTGTCTATAATAACCCAAATAGAATTATATCCTTGGGCAGTCTTGGGTACACCAACTACAAAATCCATAGCTATACATTCCCACTTCGATCTCAAGGTGTCCACTTGTGGCACCCAGATTCTTCCTTGAAATCTGATTACTCCACCGTCTGAAAAATAAAGACTGCTGCCTCTTTCCCTATCTTGCTTAACCCACTTCTGAAGCTGTTCATCTTTTGTCTGACCCTCACGAATTTGGTCCATCAAATATGATCTCATCGAGAGATCTGCTAAGACTGACTTGCTGCTGTTGGTTACTAATTCTAGTCCCAACTTCTCAATTTCAGCTGCCAAGGGGGTCTTTGGACAGTGAGCTATGCTATTCCAACGGACTTTCTACTCAAAGCATCAGCAACCACATTAGCTTTTCCTGGATGATAGCTGATCGTGCAATCATAATCTTTTACCAGCTCCAGCCATCTCCTCTGCCTCATATTCAGCTCCTTCTGAGTGAAAAAGTATTTGAGACTCTTATGATCTGTGAATATCTCACACTTATCCCCATACAAATAATGTCTCCATATCTTCAAGGCAAACACTACTGCTGCGAGCTCCAAGTCGTGAGTGGGATAGTTTTTCTCATGGTCCTTCAGCTGTCGGGAAGCATACGAGATCACCTTTCGGTCTTGCATCTGTACCGCACCTAAGCCCATCTTAGATGCATCTGTATAAATCACAAAATTCCCTTGATCAGACGGCATGGTTAATACTGGTGCTGCTATCAGCGCTTGTTTCAACTTCTCGAAGCTGATTTGGCATTCTGGAGTCCAATCATACTTAACCAGATTCCTTGTTAACGAGGTCAAAGGGACAGCTATCTTGGAAAAACTCCTTGAATGGATCGCCTATAATACCGGCAAATCCCAAGAAACTCCTTACCTCTGGTATAAATCACAAAATTCCCTTGATCAGACGGCATGGTTAATACTGGTGCTGCTATCAGCGCTTGTTTCAACTTCTCGAAGCTGATTTGGCATTCTGGAGTCCAATCATACTTAACCAGATTCCTTGTTAACGAGGTCAAAGGGACAGCTATCTTGGAAAAATCCTTGAATGGATCGCCTATAATACCCGGCAAATCCCAAGAAACTCCTTACCTCTGAAACCGACTTTGGTATTGGCCAGTCACGTACAGCTTCTGCTTTGCCTGGGTCTATTCTAATCCATCCTTAGATATAATGTGACCTAAGAATGCTACCTTCTCCAACCAAAAGTCGCATTTACCATACTTAGCGAACAACTGCTTATTCTTCAAAACTTGAAGCACTGTCCTCAAATGATCAACATGTTCAGTCTTTGTCTTAGAGTATATTAGGATATCATCTATAAACACAACTACGAACTGATCCAAAAAGGGTTGGAAAACTCTATTCATCATAATCATAAAAGCTGATGGGGCGTTGGTTAAACAAAAAGGCATCACTAAAAATTCATAGTGACCGTAACGGGTTCTAAAGGCTGTCTTATATATATCGGCTGCCTTAATCTTCAGCTGGTGGTAACCCGACCTTAAATCAATCTTAGAAAAGACTACTGCTCCTTTCAACTGGTCAAAAAGATCCTCAATTCTAGGAAGGGGATATTTATTCTTAATGGTCAGTTTGTTCAGCTCCCTATAGTCTATACACAGTCTCAAGCTTCCATCCTTCTTCTTAACAAAAAGAACAGGGGCTCCCCAGGGTGAAGTGCTTGGTCTAATAAATCCTTTTTCTAACAGATCTTGTATCTGTTCCTTTAATTCTTTCATTTCTGAGGGAGCTAAACGATAAGGTGGTCTGGATACAGGGGCTGCTCCTGGAACTAAATCGATCGAAAATTCTAATTCTCTATCTGGCGGTAGTCCTTGTATATCTTCTGGGAAAACTTCAGGAAATTCGTTTACCACCTCCACATCTGAAAGTTGGGGCTTGCTAGTCGCTGCCAAGGATGACAGACTTATCATAAATCCTACCCCTCCTTTTCTCAAACAGCTTTGAGCCTTAAGTGCTGATATAAGGCAAGGAATCCTCCACGTCTGATTGGCTTCAAATTGGAACGGGTCTCCTCTAGGCGGGTTAACTGCTACTGCTCGAGTATTGAAATTAATTACCACTCCATGCTTGGTTAACCAGACCATCCCCAAAATCATGTCGAACTCAGGCATCGGCAAAACAATCAAATCTGCTGAAATCGAATGCCCTTGGAGCCTAATTTTTAAATCCCTAAACACATCATTGGATACTAATTCTTCTCCTGAAGGCACTGTCACACAAAAAACTACAGCTACACGATCAGGTCAAATGGGTAGTTTCCTAGCAAACTTAGATGCTATAAATGAATGGGTGGCTCCTGAATCTAGCAAAGCCACAGAAGGAAAACCAGCTAATAAAATCTCACCTGTAACCAATGTAGAATCTGGATTGGCCTGTTCGGTCGTCATCACATATGCCCGGCTGGTCACCAGCTGTCTCGACTTTGGGAAATTCTTCATCATATGCCCTGGTAACCCACACTTGTAGCAGACGTTCTGTCCAAGTCTGCACTGACCAGAGTGTGGCTTCTGGCACTTAGGACACACTGGTTTGTTGCTACCAGCTGGAACTGCACTAATCGGTTGGATAGGCAGAGGCTTCTGTTCCAGTAGGGGTTTCTGCTCTTGAGGCCTCTACTGATTCTTATGCTGCTTCTTGAAAGGCCTTTGATCTTTCCGCTGAGAGGCCTGCCTCTTCTGCTGCCTTTCTTCATCTATATCTTTCCAATCCCTCTCAATTCTCATGGCTCTATCCACTGCTTCTCTATATGTCTTGGGCACAGATAGCCTAACGTTCATCTTGAACATGGGTTTTAACCCTTCCACGAAGTGGCTAAACTTTTCTGCTGGATCATTTCCAATTAGAGGCACAAAATAGCATCCTCTTTCAAACGTCCATGCATACTCTTGCACAGTCATGCCCCTTCCACGAAGTGGCTAAACTTTTCTGCTGGATCATTTCCAATTAGAGGCACAAAATAGCATCCTCTTTCAAACGTCCATGCATACTCTTGCACAGTCATGCTTCCTTGTTTCAAAGTCAGAAACTCTCTCTTCAACTCAGACCTCTTGTCTGCTGTGAAGTACTGTTCGTAAAACACTTGCTTGAAATCTGCCCAAGTAAGGTTCATCAAATCCACCGATAGCTTAGCTCCTTCCCACCAAATCATGGCATCATCCCTCAACATATAGATAGAGCACCTTGGCCTATCTAAATCTGGCATCTGGAGGTACTCAAAGATAACCTCCATCGAATTAATCCAGCTCTCAGCAACTAAAGGATCAGTCGTACCACTAAACTCTTTCGGCTTTTGTCTTCTGAACTTCTCTTGAGGATCATCATTGTAGGGTCCTCGGCTGCTGGATGATTGACCATTACCTCTGCTGTTTTGCTCTACCAGCAATCTTAAAAGTTGGGTAATACTATTGTTATTTTCTGGATCTATTTCTTCTAGGGGAATACCCTTTATACCTCTTCCTCGTCCAGACATCTTACAATATAAAGCCCGTAATCCACCACAATGCAATAATCAGAACATGC
>KQ990553.1:66075-92473 GCA_001598015.1 Dorcoceras hygrometricum
GAGGATTCACCGCTCGCAGACATGCGTGGATATCCTATGCTATCTGAGGGGATAATAGTGTATAAATCTCTGGCCAGAGTACTAGAAGTGTTTTAGGTAAATGTGTTTACCTAGTTACACTCGCGATGTCACTATTTGATCTCCAAGATGTATGCATAGCTATCGGATCTATAGCGACTCTCGATTTACCAATGGTCGTTGATCTGATCGGGATATATGGATTGAAAGGACCGTACTGTACGCTAACCACGACCGACTGGTTCTACAGGCACTATCAGTGATACCTAGGGGGATCATGGGGCGATGTTGCTAGACGCTTTACCATGATCCGTTGGGCAGGTCCGGAATTGTGATTCCGGAGCCACAATGGTTGTGGGCCCACGGCTAGCTGTATCCCTGAACCATTGAGGGTCACACAAGTACTAGATTCGAGATTCCCGCACGGATACTCAGCTCAATGTGTTGAGCACGAGAAGAGGATTTCGGGAAGTGCGACTTCCTAAAAGTCAACAGGGGTCAAACCGGGGTTTCCCGCTGTTGAGGGGCAAAACGGTCATTTTGCACTGGGGTTCTGAAAAATGGTTTTTCAGATCATATTATTCAGTTTTGGAAACTGAGTCGATCGGTCCGATCTGATCGGCGATCGGAGTTACGATGAAGTCTCGATGGTGGAGATGAACTGAATGTTCATTGTTGGACCCGGGCCCGTTGGGCCGGGCCAAGTCCAACACTTAGTCTACTTAAATAGGATTAGTAGACTTAGACTCATTAACACATAACATAACTCTCACATCAACCCTAAACCTAGTGCTAGCCACCTCCCTCCTCTCCACACACGCCGCCTTGCGCCGCCGCCGCCGCCGCCTCGAGTCGCCGGAATTCGTTCCGGCCGATTCGACGAGGAGAATCCGTTCGTGCAGAATTCGTCAGCGCTTCTAGTGCAGCCTGACGAAGGAGTCTCGGTTCTGGTTGTGGACCAGATTGGCGATTATCTACCGCAATCTACCGAGAAGAGCCGGGTTCTTGTAATACCGGTTGGAGCCAGGCACAAGTGCCAGCAAGGTAATCGCTTAAACATCCTATGAATGTCGTAGTTTGTTGTAAATTTTTTTGTATTGATCGTCTCCCGGCTTTTATTCTATTGTTCTTCCGCTGCCTCGCCGGGGGGCGGATCCGGATCCCCAACAAGAACATGCCAAAGTTAAATACAAATGCTCTGAAACATAAAATAAACTCACAGCGCTGGAGAAACGGTTGACAACTGCTGTTCCAACTGGAAGTGCGTGTGTTTATCTCAGGACCATGCTCTGATACCAAGTTGTGACGTCCCAATCCTCATGGGGTCACGAAAGAATAATAAAAAGAAAAGAAGGGCTGAATGGGAATTTTTATAAGCTGTATTTCTTATAACTAAATCAAAATTCAAACACAAACATAATATGGCGCCAGATACTGGAACGGCTGAAACAATTTCTTTAATAACAGACGTTACAAAAGTGCAAAATGCGATATTACAACTTTGCAATTCTATATGAATTCACTATTATTGTAATGGATCTAATACAGACTTAACAAAAGATCAAAAACAACAACAGCTGCTGCGGAAAAAAACATCGGCCGTAGATAAACACAATCACCACAGCTGGTTCAGTCGCTGCCTCCCGCCTGCCCCAACTCTGTCCCACCTGCAACATTTTAAAACTAATGAGCCTAGGGGCTCAGCAAGTAAAATCTGAAGATAACAATTTCGCATAATGCAGGCAGACATCTAAACATATCGTAACTTAACAAAACAGTTAAAAGGAAGTCATTCATCAGCTTTCATAAACTTTCTTTCGTTAAACTTGGAAATGGAGAAGATGACCCAGATCCCATTCGTATTTTCTTGTAATTTATGGCTTAGAAGCTCTTCTTAGGTCCGTGGTGCACATGATCACTTTCTTTCGTTAAACTTGGAAATGGAGAAGATGACCCAGATCCCATTCGTATTTTCTTGTAATTTATGGCTTAGAAGCTCTTCTTAGGTCCGTGGTGCACATGATCAAGTGACTACTGATATCAGCCTTAGCATTTAGCTCGTGGTGAAGGGGCAACTGACATCTGGACAGCTGCTCACCCCTCCATGGTGACCGTCTGTTATCTATGCCATAAATCCTTAAATTGAAACGTTCTTCCTTTAAACTCATAGCTGGTTGAAATTTGATTTTGAAATCATCTTCGGGTTCACAGTGCTTCGAAATTCTTTCTTTAAAACTTCTTTAAAACTTTGTCGAGTATCGGGTTCTACTGCTAAGACTTATCGCTAAAAGGAATCAGCTGTTGCTAAGGGAAACAATATGATTATAGTAAAACAGATGCAAGGATATTCGATAACATTGAAACAGATGTATTAAATGAAATGATGTTGTTAGTGTAAGAATCAGACGTTGGGAAATGAATCAGTCGTTGGATAAGAATCAGCTGTTGGTTCTATGAAAATCAGCTGCTGGTTCTAAGAAAATCAGCTGTTGGTTCTAAGAAAATCAGCTGCTGGTTCTAAGAAAATCAGCAGTTGGATAAAAAAATCAGCTGTTGGTTGTTGACCGTAGTCAACTCAGTTGTAAGATAAACAATAATGAAGGACTAACCCAACTCAGACGCAAGACAACTCACGGCTGAACGTATACAAATATCAATGGCTGAACGCAACACTTAGAATTTTCTTAACACAAAGATAACTGCTGAAAAGGGGAACTACTGAGTATAACTTGGTGTTGTAACATCAAAACGACGGCTGCGCTATCTGCCGTTGCCTATCAAACCAGACTTAACTTCTGATTCGACTAGCAACTCGATTACATAACGTTAATTTCCGATGTTACCATCCACCGAAAAGAAGAACATTCATGAACATATTACTTAAACCCGATTGCTCAACATTTTAAAACAACATTTTCATCTTCTTCATCGAAGCACTCTTTAAAACTTTGTAACAGAAACAAAACTGGAACCCGATCATCCAAGCATTTCCTAAAACATGCTTAAACATGAACATAACTTATCTTAACATAAACAGGCAACAATCATGAACTGAAGAACAATATATGTTTTAAAATGGCGTAGAAAGAATCAGTCTTTACTTGCCTTAAACCTACGAAACACAGAAGCAGCGGGTCTCAACAGGAGTTCTCCACAAGCACCACTACGAGCACTTTGAATTTTTTAAAGAGAAAGAGAGAAATTCCTGGACAACGATGAAACTCTCTTGTTATGAAAACAATCATATACGGGATATGACTTGTAGTAGGTATTAACACTCGAGTAGGCATGGGATCCTACCAACCCGTGTCCTTTTAAAAAGAATTTGTCAAATACTCCCTACTACTATTTTGAATTTTAAAACTTTACCAAAACATTTTAAAAGAACTATTTTTGTCCAGCTGAGGGCAATTTAAACCAAAATCTGAATCTGCTCGTGATTATGCTTGGGCGACAGCTGCCTGGAAACCTTCCGCGTCATGTCTCAAAGCAGCAACTGAAAATCAGCTGTTAAAACAAACGAAATAAACTTAAGGCTGAAATACGCAATATCAAATAAGCCCTTGAAATAGAAAAGGTTTAAATAAGTGGTCCTATGGATTTTGGGGCATTACAGGCTCCTTCCCCTTGTCAGCACGGTCAATCGTAGGGAGGGTGGCTTTGTGCCAATCCACTTTCCTAAATGCAATCCCGCGACCGAACTTAAATTTTGTAGGCTCTTCAGCTATGACAGATGGAAGCATCATGTCTTCAGGAATCTGATACAAAAGATCATCAATAGACATCGACTCCTCATCAGACACAGATGTCTCAGTAATCTTCAGAACCTTGCTCAAGGGCTCTATGTCTTTAGAGTAGCCTTCTCATCTCTCTTCCCCTTATCAGTCGCCTCCTTCTCTGTTTCCTCATCTTTCTTCTCCTTCTCCGTTTCCGTCTCGCTATCTCTCTCTCAACTGTCTTCTCAGCGGTCTCCTTCTCAACTATCTCCTCCTCTTCCTTCTCCTTCTCAACCGTCTCATCAGCAGCTTGTTCCTTTCAATCTGTCTCCATTTCAACGGTCTCCATAGCTGTCTCCACCACAACTGGTTCATCCTTATCTTTCTCCTCTATCTCCATCACAACAATCTGCTTTTCATCTGTCTCTTTTTCAGTTGTCTCCTTGTCAGCTGTTTCCTCCGCAGCTGTCTTCTCCTCAACTATCTCCACCTCATCTTGCTCCTCATCTGACTCTTGCAGAATCAATTTCCTTTCAGGAGCTTGTCTCCTCTGGACTGTGGGGTGCTCCGTCGGGACTACAGAAATCGGCTTGGCCTCTGTTACCACTGGTACTAACGCCAAAGTCTTTTCTGTGGGAGCAGCTCTCCCAACAATATTCCTCTTTTTCTTCGCAGGCTCAGTAACAGCAGGAGCTGGTCTCGTCTTCGCCGCTGCCTTTAACAACTTTTTCTATCACCAGCTCCTCCGTCACCTCTTCAGTAGTTGTCGACACAGATTTGTTTTTACCAATGTAAGTGCCAACAGTCTTGATAGTAAGGATCTTCATAGGTGGGAACGACTTTGATTCCCCCAGAGTCAGGTCTGGTGCTCCCTTCAGTAGAACGTAGATTTGAACTTCAAACCCCTTGGCTTGCTTGGATTTGGGAGTCACCATCTCCTTAAGAATGTCAAACAAGAGTCTGCTCCAGTTTATTTTGACACCACCATGAATGGTTGTCATGAGCAAAAATCGTTCGTGGGTTACGGCATCAAAAGAGCCAGCCTTGGCCGTAACAGCCTTTGCCATAATATCTTTCAACAGCCTGAATTCCACCTTCATCTCCTTCTTCTTGCACAAAGTCTCCGACGCAGAAAAGGCTCGCCTTGATTCCTTTATCATATCCTTAGGAAAATCATCCAATGACGTTAGCCCTTCTGACGGTAGCTCAAACACACCAGCAAACTGCTGTTCAGAAATTTCTATAAACTTTCCCTGATCCGAGCTAATTACTGCATTCTCTCTCACAAAGGCATAGGCAAATAAGTGCTCCAAGTCTTGTTCATAGATAGCAGAAGAACAACCAAGAAACCCACGAAGTCCAGTCGACACAAGGTTGTAAACATAGAGACCATACCTTCGTCATAGAGACCATGACTGAGTCGAAGTTGATCTGAATAGCGTTCTGGATGATTGAAGCAGCCATTGAGTTGATTGATTGAAGAAACTAGAATGTCGAGAATGCGATAATCTGCAGAGAAAGCACTTGAAAGCACGAGAGAAATTTTTTGCAAGGTGAGTGTTAGAGGAAAATCAAAAGACGCATAAAAGGTAAATAGAATACGAAACGGTACGATAAAAATGTGGACGTGGAGTTTCGCATGATGACAACACACGTGTCAATCATCCGATGGCGCGATCAGAATTTGGAAAAGGTTTTGAAATTTTAACACGTACGGTTAAAAGTAAAAATTAAACCGCCACTAAATACACAATCCTTGATCTTTTTGATGTATCAGCTGGGGTACTGTCAGATCCTATCACTTATAAGTATCAGTTGTATATATGCGAAAAAAGCGGGTAATCATCGTATCAAGCATTCTGCGCACTGTGCAATTTTACCCAAAATAGCTCTGATCTTGTCTCCTTAATTCCAGCCTTTTATACGATATAAAATTTGACCGTTGATTCTCTTTAAATAATTCTTTGATAACTTCTGAAGAGAATCAAAGCTCACACTTGAGTATGCTTGCAATTTTGTCAAATCTAAATGCTCAGAGAATCTGCAAGAGTACTGTACTTAAATCTGAATTGTCCTCGAATCTGATATTCACTGATCATTCTGCAACCACTTCTGAAATACTGAGATCTGAAGTAACTAATTGTTCCCAACTGAAATACTCGAAACTGAATTATACCATCTTAGTCAATATACAATAATCTGTTATTAAGGCCTCTGAATCAAGTCTGAATAAACTTTGCTCTAACAACAGATCTCTTACTGTAGCTTCTGAATAAAGTCTGAAAGACCTCAAGTCTGCACAACTATCCCGATATCTGAATTAACTAACCCGAGTACTCAACTGATCCAAATAACAAAATCTGATTTGAAAGCATCAACCCGACAACAGAAATCTGAATCTCTGAATACTTAACTATGCTCAGTTCTAAATACTTCCCGAAAGTCAACTCAGATGTCAACGCTTAACTCAGAACTCTCGAATCTTAGAAACTGCAACTAAATAGTATGACGTCACGAGATCTGAAAAGTTCCCTACACTTGTCTTCTGCGAATACTTAAAATCATTTTTCAGTCTTATTTTGTTATCACCAAAACTTATAAATTTTATCTTAACAATTTCCCCCTTTTTGGTGATGACAAAACTTAGCAGCCTTTGAATTAAAATAGACAAAAAATAAATTTCTCCAAGTCTGCCTATATATATCCAATAAGAAGCACAGTACAAAATATTTTTACAAGAACTGAAAAAGTAGAAACTCTTAACAATCAATATTCAGATCTTATTCATTTAGCCAGTATCTCCAACTTTTCTGCCTAGATCCACTGCTTCCTCTTTTTCTTGATGGCTCACTCCTACTACCACTACCACCACCATCTCCAGGAGGAGGCTGACCTCGGCCATGGCTGCTACCCACTTCCCCCTTTTTGTCATCACGGCCCTTAGTGACAAAGTCTATGAGTTCAGCAAGATTAGTATCAAGGGAAGCTAATTGCCCCCGTGTTTCCACACGGAACTCTAGTAGATCATTGCGAATAATAGCCAGTTTATCGTAGAATTCCTTAGAGAATTCAGCTTTGAGATCCTTGACTTCTTTACGAAGATCTGCCAAATCAGTCGTGAAAAAAACATTTTGAGCGCGAACTGCCTTCTTAAATTCATGCATTTCAATCGATAAGGAAGCTGTGTCAGTTTGAACTCACTGCCGAAGATTTTTAATAAGACCTCGATGTTTGGTCTTGTTCAATACGAGCCTCGGTGACAGCTTTCTCTCGAGTATCGATCTTTGAAAAGATAGCATTCTGGAGATCGTCAATTTTGCTTTGTGTTCGCAGCTGCTTGATGGACAGTTGAGAAATAGAAGCTCCTAGCTGTGCAAACTGTTCATTGATATTCGTAGCAGGAGCAGCAGTAGAAGGTACAATAATCTATTTGACAGCTGTTGCAGCGCCATGAAGAATGTCCCCTGAATTAAAATGCAAAGAAGAATCAGTGGATGGACTCTGATGTGGAGAAGGCAAAGAGATATCTGAATTTCGCGGAGAAATGCTAGCAGAATCTGTTGGAACTGATGCAATATCTACAACTGGTGAAGTCTGTACACTGGGTTCTTCATCGAGAGAAGGAGAACGGTAAACTACTGAATCATCAGAAGAGTAAGACTCGTATTCTGGTAAAACCTGTTCCTCAGGCTAGTTCAAAAGAATCATCCAAAAAAGTAGCAAAACCGTTGGTATTGAGACCACGCTGAAACAATCCTCGAAAACCTGTTGGAATTTCCTCAATATCTACAAGGGAGCCGAAAATATCTCTGCAACGGTTTATTGTACTAACAGAGCGCAAACCTCCAATCAAAGAAAACTATACAACACCTACACACACTTCAGCCCAGAGATCACGAACAATTCTGGAGAAGGGTGCTCTTGAATCAATGTCTTGGACGGGCTCTATGAAGGTGCAAAGAGGGGCGAGGTCATAAATATAAGGCCGCTGAGGCAGCAGTCCCAATTACGAGAATCAACAGGCCTCATAATAGGTCTCCAATAATCAACCCCTTAGCCAAGATCCGTCAACCAACATCTTTGTCCTAATCCAGCAGGTAGAGAAAATAGTCCGATGATTTCTTGGAATGAAGTAACCGCGATCATTGTTGTCTCCTTCAAACAAAAGTGAATTGGACGGCCGTTTCCACTCCAGCTTATGCTCCTTTACTTTCCTCAGCAAAACTTTTAATGAAAAATGATGAGCGGCAGTGAGCAGTTCCAAAACTTTGAGGTCAATAGCTGTAGTGGGCGTACCAGATACAAAATTGTGCCTTCTGGCCTCTAAAAATTTGCGTAGAAGCAACTCCCTATACTTCACAACAATATATACCCTCCGCTGAAGAGCTATCTGCACGGAATCTGTCTCTCCCCAATTCAGAACTTTTTCCTCTTTAGCAGCAATCGCCTAATGGGATCCTAAAGCTGGAAGTCTGCGAATACTGAAAGAATTGAAGAAAGTAGCCACCGCTTCAATCACCTGTTCTCGCAACTGGATAAGAAACTCGATATCTGCACAGATTAAAGAGAAAATTTCTCGGGCCGGATTCCCTTGAATAGTGTCTACCACAAGAGGCTCCTTCCCCTTGTCAGTAGCAGAAATTTGTGGAAGACTGGCTTTGTACTGATCCATTTCCGTCACTCCTGGAATCTGGATCCCAAGTCTGAATTTGATTTTTGTTGGTTCAGCATCAAGAACAGATGGCAACAAGGCATCACCCGGAATCTGTTGTAAGAGATCCTCGATAGACATTGATTCCTCATCAGTCACAGCAGTCGAGAGCTCAGAGATCTCCACTGTTATATTTTCAGACCTTGCTACAGCTGGTTCTGCCAAATCTGTTTCCAACTGTGCAGTTGCAGCAATAACTTCTTCAATGATAGTGTCGACATCATCAATAGATGTGCTCCTTCTGTTCCACGACCACTGTCTCCACAGCTGGCTCCTTCTCAAAAATTTCATCATCAAAACCAGCTATCATCCTCAGCTTTCTCTTTGGTGCTATTCGCTGATGGGGACGCTCAGCTGGCACAACGGAGTTAGGTTCAACATCTTGTGCCACTGATATAAGTTCCAGATCCTTTTCTTTGGATACTTCTTTCACAGATGTTATCCTTTTATTTTTTACAACAGCTTCCTCAGAAACAGCAGCTGTTCGCTTCTTCGACACATCCTTCTCAGCAACTACTTCCATGTGGACATCATCTCCATCCTTGGCAGCAGTCAAAGCATATTTCTTTTTCGACACAGATTTCTTCTTAACAATCGCCACTTTAGCCACGTCGGGCTCATCTGTTTCACCACGAGCGTCGATTGTTTTGTTCGTGGCAACATAAGTGTTCACGGTCTTGGCAGAAAGGATTTTCAAGGTAGGGAAGGTCTTCGCCTCTCCCAAAGTAACAGCAGGGTCGCCCTTCAGAAGAACACAAATTTGAGCTGCAAAACCCTTGGCTCTTTTAATGGTTCTGTCAGCCATCTCCTTTAAAACCTCAAAAAGAATCTTGCTCCAGTTGATCTTGACCCCAAAGTGAATAGCCGTCATCATCAAAAATCTCTCGTGGGTGACGGCATCGAAAGATCCAGCCTTCACAGTAATTGACTTGGCCAAAATGTCATTCAACAACTAGAACTCATACTTTAATAGTTTCTTCTTACACGAATATGGAACAGGCTTCTCAGACTTAGAAAAAACAGTCCTTGCCCGCAACACCAAATGATTTGGCACTTCGGACAAATCGATTAGACCATCAGTAGGAAGATTGAATACCCCTGCAAGCCTGTCTTCAGAGATTGCTACATAATTCCCAGAAATAACACAGGTGATATAATTTTCTTGCACGAGTGCTGTGTCAAAGAACTGCTCTAATTCCTACTCATACAGTACGGATGGACATCCCAGAAACCCTCGTAGCCCAGTAGATTCAAGAGCTTTGAACATATTCACCATTCCATCATTGTCGGAGATACCCAACACAGATTCAAAGTTCACTTGCAGAGCGTTGGTGATGAATACAGAAGCCAGTTCAGAGAGTAAGTTGAACTGGAAAATGCCTAAGAGATAATAGTCTGCAAATAGGAAACACAAGAGAGTAAAAGTGCACAAGAGCTAGAAAGTAACTTGCGCAAAGTAAGATAACTGAGTAAAGAAATTGTGTAATGTAAAACAGGAATGTGAAACGGTGAGAGAATGTGGATGTGACGTTTCGTATGATGACAACACGTGTCAATCATCCGTCGGCGCAAATAAGATTTTGAAAATATGGTGAAATGATTTTGAAAAGATTTTAAAATGATTTGAAATTTTAACCACGAGGGTGAAAAAGTAAAAGACATAACTAGCGCCAAAAACTTAACACGTCACAATCTTAGGAATCTGTTTTGATGTACCAGCAGGGGTGTTACCAGATCTGATCATGGATAAGCATCAACTGTGTATACATGACATCTGAGTGTATCCAGATCTCACATATTCAGTTGACTCAGCACTTATTAATTCATATCTCTCGTTCCCCCTAAAGCTGAGACTTCCCAAGTCTGAAATTTTACCAAATCTGAAAATCCATGGTGTTCCCCCTGAACAGTAGACTCAGATCTGATAAACACATAAGCTTTTCAACCTGCAATTGTTAGCGCACAGACAAATCAAGGCAGTTCTAAGAGACCCAACATGTTTCTAAAATAAGAAAACTTATCGTCATGTAGTGGCTTTGTGAAGATGTCAGCTACTTGCTGGTCGTCGACACATACTCCAACCTGACGTGCTTCTTTAGTACATGATCTCTATGAAATGATGCCTGATGTCGATGTGCTTTGTTCTAGAGTGCAGCACTGGATTTGGAGTAATCACGATGGCACTGATGTTGTCATAGAGAATAGGTGCTTCAGAAGCATCAATGCCGTACTCCTTTAGCTGGTGTTGTATCCATAAGATCTGAGCACAGCAGCTTCCAGCTGCTAAGTACTCTGCTTCAGCTGTGGACGTTGTAATATAAGTCTGCTTCTTACTAAACCAGAAAATCAGGCGATCTCCCAAGAATTGACAAGTACCACTCGTGCTTCTACGATCAACTCTACATCATGCGTAGTCAGCATCACTGTAACCAATTAGTTGAAAGCTAGAGTCTTTGGATACCAAAGACCCACATTGGAAGTTCCCTTAAGGTATTTCAGTATACGCTTTACAGCAATATAATGAGATTGCTTTGGCTCCGCTTGGAATCTAGCACACATACAGACAGCAAACATGATGTCTAGTCTGCTAGCAGTTAAATAAAGCATGGAGTCTATAATACCACGATACAGAGATACCTCAATGGCAGATCCAGCTTCGTCTTTATCTAGCTTGATTGAGGAGCTCATTGGGGTTGCTGCTGCTGAACAGTGATCCATCCCAAATTTCTTCAGCAGTTCTTTCGTATACTTTGCTTGATTAATGAAGATTCCATTGTCAAGCTGTATAACTTGTAAGCCCAGAAAGAACGTCAGCTCTCCCATCATGCTCATCTCAAACTTGTCCTGCATCAACTTATAAAATTTGTGGCATAGTTTGGGGTTAGTTGACCCAAATATAATCTCATCAACATAAATTTGCACTAACAGGACATGATCAGATTTCACAAATTTAAATAGCGTCTTATCAACTGTGACTATAGTAAAATCATGCTTGATAAGGAATTTAGACAGTGTATCATACCAAGCTCTGGGTGCTTGCTTCAACCCATATAGAGCTTTATCCAATTTATAAACATAATCTGGATATGTATGATTTACGAAGCCAGGAGGTTGTGCAACATACACTTCCTCTGTTAAGATGCCATTAAGAAATGCACTCTAAACATCCATTTGAAAAACTTTAAAATATTTAAATGCAGCATAAGAAAGAAACATGCGGATGGCTTCTAATCGGGCTACAGGAGCAAAATTTTCATCGAAGTCTATTCCTACCATTTGCCTAAAGCCCTGAGCAACTAGTCTAGCTTTGTTTCTTGTTAATGGTACTTCTTCATTCTGTTTGTTCCTAAAGACCCATCTAGTTCCTATCACTGAATGATTAGAAGGTCTAGGTAAAAGTTTCCATACATTATTTTGCATAAACTGATTTAGTTCTTCTTGCATTGCATCTATCCAGCTTGGGTCAGCTAAGGCTTCCTCTACTTGCTTAGGTTCTATATGCGAAATGAAATCTGAATCAAAATGATCATGCATAAGCTGGCCTCGTGTGAGAATAGGAGAATTAATGTTACCTATGACCTGCTCGGGTGGATGATTTATATTCCACCGAAGATCAGATCCGATTGGATTTACTTCCTGTTCAGCTTCTTTTTTTGGCTGGATGATCACATCTGGGTTGTCTAACACCAATTGATAAGATCCTTGTCCTAGATTTGAACCGGATGTCATTTGATGAGATGTGCCTGCATCTTGTGCATCAGATGTTGATTGATGTACTATGGGATCTGTTTGTGCAACATCTGAGCATTGGTTGCTTTAGTTCCAGTATCTGGAACGCTTGAAGAGATCTGATCCTGCGTTGGGTCAACGTTAGTCAAATCAGCAACCAATGGGTTACCTGTCAGATCTGTTTGAGCGTTGTTGTGCGGTGTGTCCAGCTCTGGTTGTAACTCTGCTGAGTATCTTTGTTGTGGCACGTCATCATCTGAGTCATCAAGACTGGATGATTCTAATCATGTGCACAAATCGTTGAGGCTCGCAGCTGAGTTGGATCTAAAACTAGTCTCATCAAAGACAACGCGTGCTGATTCTTCAACAGTCAGACTTCGATTGTTGAAAACTCGATAAGCTTTGCTCACCGCTGAATAACCTAGGAAGATACCTGCTTCAGATTTGCATCAAAAGCTGTTAGGTGCTTTTTACCATTATTATGAATGAAACATCTGCACCCAAACACCCTGAAATATGATATGTCAAGTTTCTTGCCACTCCAGATCTCATAAGGGGTTTTATCATGCAACTTATTTATCATTGATCTGTTCTGAGTGTAGCAAGCTGTATTAACTGCTTCTGTCCAAAGTTTTTGAGAAATCCCGGAGTAAGCAATCATAGATCTAACAGATTCTTTTAAAGTTGTTGGCGCAGCGGCGGATCCGGATCCCGCTCCCAGGGCGCAGCGGAAGATTTCAAAATTTTGCACCGGGAACGGTCAATACATAACAATAATAACAAATAAACATACATAGGATTTTTGATTTGGTACCTTGCTGGCGTCTAGGCGCCTGGCTCCGACCGATTTCACGAGGAAATCGGCACTTCAACGGTTGGCGATTGTCGTTCTCCGAATCCGGTCCACGACTGAAATCACGATCCCTTCGTCAGTCTGCACTAGAAAACGTGACGAATTTTTCACGGACGGAATCTCCTCGTCGAGACGGTCGGAACAAGTCCGACGGAGACGACAACGGACGGCTCACGGCGGTGGCGAGTCGCGGCGGGTGGGGACGGGCGAGAGGGGCGGCGGCCGAGGAGTGTGGGAGAGGAGGGAGGCGGCTAGCAATCTAGGGTTGTGATGGTATGTTATGCAAACCCTAGGGAACACATATATATAGACTTATAATGGGCTTGAACCGGCCCAATGGGCCTGGGTCAGGCCCAGTCCCGTATGAACATTCGATTCAGTTTCATCACCGTGGCTCCATCATAATCCCGAATGACGATCAGATCGGACCGTTATACACAGTTTAAAAAACTGAGTATTATGATGCGAAAAAATATTTTCAGACCACCTAGTCCAAAATTGCAGTTAGCCCCTCCAAGTTTCAAGGATAGTCAAACTAGCCCAAACTTTAGGTAAATTGCATTTTTACCCCTGTTGAATTTTAGGAAGTCGCACTTCCATCCTTCCTCCTCCTATGCTCAACAAATTGAGCTCAATTTCCGTGCGGGAATCGAGAAACCAGTACCTGTGTGACCCTCAATGGTTCAAGGATACAGCTAGCCGTGGGCCCACAACATGTGTGACTCCGAAACCACATTTTCGGACTAGCCCATCGGATCATGGTAAAGCTCCTAGCAACATCGCCCCATGATCCCCTAGGTATCACTGATAGTGCCTGCAAGAACCAGTTGGTCATGGTTAGCATACAGTACTGTCCTTTCAACACATATATTCCGATCAGATCAACGACCATTGGTAAATCGAGAGTCGCTAGAGATCCAATAACCATGCATACATCTTGGAGATCAAATAGTGACATCGCGTGTGTTACTAGGTAAACCCATTTACCTAAAACATATCTAGTACTCTGGCCAGAGATTTATCACACTATTATCTCCTCAGATAGCATAGTATATCCACGCACAAAGGCGAGCGGTGAATCCTCGACAACGAAGCATAGACTCCTACATGCATCGGGACCTCACCCAATCCCGCCACCTAATGACCCCAACAGAGTCGGTAAACGGGTCAAAGTGAGGCACCTATCATGTAGAGTCTCAACGACGTTTGGAGTAGTGAGGGCTAATTTGTACAACCAAGATCTCGGACTTAATCCACTCGACAAATGGTAACCACTTGGAAAGTCCGAACGATGGTAGTTCGATAGATCACCAGGTCACTATCCATCTGCATGCTTAGAACATCACAATGTTCCCTACCAATGAAATGTGTTACTTCACATCGCAGATGCTAGTCTCAAGCTCGGGCGGCCTTATCCTCATTTTGACGGCCCAATCGACTAGGAACGAGTTTAGAATACACAGTGACTATTAGATGTGTTTCATGATAGCCATCATATCCGCTATCACATCTAACATACACTATGGTGCATTCTAGGTCTTTATCCAACACAATTGTTAACATTATAAAATAATGAAAATAAAGAATGCCATAAAATAATACGAATTTCATAAATAAAGATCGTTATACAAAGAGTCAATAAGAACCCAAACGCCACAAGTTGGCTAGTTGGGCATCTACTCTAACAAAAGTATGGTTTCTCCTCTCAACTAGCCCGTTCTGTTGAGGAGTTCTAGCTGCAGAAAGCTCATGCTTTATCCCTATGTCTTCCAGATAAGAAGATAATTTTTGATTTAAAAACTCAGTACCTTGATCGCTTCTTATCCTGTTGACTGTACAAAATCTGTCAATTTGCAGACGTTTTAAAAGCCGAATCAGTTGTTCAGCGCTATCAGATTTGATTTCAAAAACAGCACCCAAGTAAATTTTGTAAAATCGTCGACAACTACTAGGGTGTAATTTATTCCCCCTAAGCTCGTTACGGGAATAGGACCAAAAAGATCCACATGTAAAAGATCTAAGCTTCGGGAACGTTTACCGCCTTTCTTTTTAAAAGTAGAACGGATTTTTTTACCAAGTTGACATGCGGCACAGATCTTGTCTTTAGAAAAAATGATTTTAGGCATACCAGAAACCAGTTCATGCTGACTCAATTTGGCAAGCGTTTTAAATTTTAGATGATTCATTCGCTGATGCCATAGCCAAATCTTGGAGGAGTCAGCTGCAAGGCAGATCTGTTCAGATCCCATTGGTTCTGACCAATTGATAATGTAGGTATTCCCCAATCTTTTACCTATCAATACAGTCAGACCTTCTGGACTCTGAACTGTGCAAGTGTGCTTTTGAAAGCTAACTGTGTAACCCTTGTCACACAGCTGACTTATACTAATTAAATTATAGCACAGGTTCTCAACAACTAAAATATCAGATATTGAAATGTTACCGTGGGTAAACTTACCCTTACCCACAGTGTTACCATGTGAGTTATCACCAAAAACAATTTTAGCTCCTTTGTGAGGTGTCACATCTGATAACAGCTTTGGGTTTCCAGTCATGTGTCGTGCACACCCACTGTCCATGTACCATATGATTGACTCATCTCCAGCCTTGTATCTATAGTCCTGCAATCATGAAAACAGTTTTTGGTACCCAATTTTACTTGGGTCCAGATCGGATTACCCCTTTCGGGACCCATACTTGAATTACCTTAACAGTTTTCCCAGTATGAAAGTCCATAAGGGTGTGTGCAGGAATATGGTGAGATCTGTTGAGCTTTGGTTTGGTATTTTGACCATTCAGATCTCTTCGGGGCTGAATCTTTCTCCATTCAGATTTGACCTTCTTAGAACCACGTCTTTGTTGGTTCTGAACAAACGACTTGGATCCAGCTTTTGCCTTTTGCCTTTTCCTTGTCAAGTCTGTTCTTTAGCCAACTAGACTTAGAGTTCTCGAGTCTGACATAGCCAATACCAGCTTTCCCTTTCTGATTCAATTGCCCCGAGATCTGGTCATCATACCTTGCCGACTCGCATGTATCATGTATCACACTGGATTTGACAAAATTCATATTTTTGAACTTGTCATATGCCAGATTTGACTGAGTACAGGTCTCTCCAGAGCTGTTTTCACCAGCATTGAAACCTAAGCCAGATTTATCATTTAATGGCTTTTGAGTTTCATGCAGCTTGCTTAGAGAAACAGAAGACTGGGTCCAGGAGCTCATCACCAGATTTAACCTTTCGTTTTCAGATTCGTGCTCATAGGATCTTAATCTCAATGATTCATTCTCAGTCTTCAGCTTACTCAACTCGATTTTTAAACTATCAGTTTCACCAAGTTGAGCGGTGCATGGTTCCACTGAACATTTTTCAAATCCATGTTTTCAGCTTTGACTTCCTCGAATGTTGGGGAAAGCTTCTTGTACTCATGGCCCATTTCATTGAGTGCGTTAATTAGGTCCTCACGTGTGAATTCACTGTTTGAGAAATCAAATACCTCGTCATCAGAAGGTTGATTAGCCATCAGACAGTGAACTTCCTCCTGTTCACTATCGCTTGATGAAGAGCTACTGGATGAAGAATCGGAATCTGAATTTGCCCAGTTTTTGTTGCTTTCTTCTGCAACAAGAACTTTTCTATCATTCTTTCTGTTGGGCCTTTTGTCAGATCTTATCCTCATCATTCTTTCTTTTGATCTTTCCTTGGATCTGTCTTCCTTCTTCTCATCTCTTTTAGGTCGTCCTCATTCTTTGGCCTGTTACAGTCCGCAGCAAAATGACCTGGACGACCATAGTTGAAGCAGTTCATATCAATAGACAATTTTTCAGATTTGTTATAATTAAAAGAAGGGTTGTGAGATCTTCTCAGGTATTTCCCAAACTTCTTGACGAACATGACATTGAAGAGCTTTAGTTGGTTGAGATGTCGATGGTCCTGCCTCAGATCTTGTTTCTAACTCAAACTCATATGCCTTCAAGTTCGCAAATAGATCATGAAGCTCCAACTTGTTTAGGTCCTTAGACTCTCGCATAGCCATCGTCTTTACATCCCACTCCCTGGGCAACGCTCGCATCACTTTAAGTGCCAACTCTCGGTTGCTGTATTCCTTGCCCAAACTTGTAAGCTCTATCACAACAGCACTGAAACGCTCGTCGAACTCAGCCATGGTTTCTCCCTCTCGCATCTTGATTGATTCATATTTCTGTTGGTCCACAGTAAGTTTATTCTCCTTGTTTTCATCGTTTCCCTCACAGATTTGAATCAGCTTCTGTGAGACCCGAAAGCTAATAAGATTAAATGAGTTAATTAATTGGGTTTTATTGAGATCAGCTTTGTGTTGATGAGCTTGGAGAATCTATCGGTTTTGTTTAGCCCTTAGAACAGTTCTGGAGAGTTAGATTTGGCACGGAATCTGTTTAGTAGTTAGCACTAATCATCGCTGAATGTTGGCGCTCAGTAGGTGACGTCAGCAGTAGTGGTTGTATTTAGCAGTCGTAGCAAGATCTATTGTCGCTGACCAGTAGAGAGCGCGCTAGCGTGTTTCAGAAGTTAGTAGTTCTACGTCGTCGTTTGGATTAGTTGGAACGACAGTGTTTTGGATTAGTGAAGAAGACTCAGCTGTGAGTTGAGTTAGCGTCAGCTGTGTGAGAGATCTGTTGTAGCGTTGCTAACAGATGTTGGTTAGTGTTCAGCAGTGAGTAGCGGGTGAGGTGTCCAGTTGCGACAGTAGTTCTCTGCGACGTTGTTTGAGTTAGTAGAGACTGTTCTAGCTTAGAGAGAGATCTGTTGCAAGATCTGTTTGCGAGCGGGAATACCAGTCGTGATGGATTAAGTGTGGTGGATACTGTTTCTTCAGCTGTGAGCAGCTTTGGCCTAGTTAAGAGAGGACTTGGTCTTCGAATTGAGTATCCAGTTTCCATACTTAGAATATTTCCCGATTGCCAAATTCTGTCGTGATACCCTAGCTACTGTTCACTGAACCTTATCTTCTTCGATTGTCGGCGGTAGGCAGCTCCGATGAAAGTAAGAGTGGCGTTGGACTCCTCTTGCTGAGATGCTTCGTTTGGATATTGTTTTCGAACGTTTGCTTGAAGTTGGTGATGTGTGCGAAGACATCTCCCTTGTGTAGTATGTTAGAATAAGCGTCGGATTTCGCTCCTAGCTTGTTGTGGTAAGTAAAGTTCCTGCCATTGATCTTTCTGTTGAGTTAGAGAGGTATGATTAGCGCTGGTGGAGTTCGTAACTCCCAACTGCTATTTTCTGTGCTTCGGTTCCTGAGGAATTGCGTGTTACCGTTGAGCAGGTGGTAGATCTGTGTGCTCGGGACGTCATTGTGGCAATCTTCTTGTAGTAATTGTTGCACAGAGAATTGAGGTACGGATGTGAGCTTGTTTACAACTTAGGGTTGAGCATGGATTATATGCTTGGCTGTGTGTGTGCTCTGTGCTGTTATCGTTTGTGCATTGTATTGAAATCAGCTGTTGCATTTGCATACACGCATTATCCTGTTGAGCTCTGTTTTGCTCGCTATGCCTGTTCTGTTGATTTGAGAATACCATGATAGGACCGAAGGATCAGATCTTAAAAAAATAAACAACACAACATGAGGTAGGGGCGAGATCTGATCCTATGAAATAAAGAGATAGCGAGCGCTGCTACTTGTTAAATTTTTTTTGCGCTGCTATTATGAGGTGCAATACCTCGGGTTCTTGAACATAAAACAGAGTACCGGAGACAGATCTGGTATGTAATAAAAACATGCGGAAAACACCAGAACTGAATCCTAATTTTAAAAACTAACGCAAACATATTTCTGTTAAACAATACGAACGATGCGTGTGACTGTGAAATCTGTTTGCTATGTCCAAATGTGATTTCTGTTATAGTATGCGTGCTAATGTAAAGTGCATATGCGGAATACTGTAAATAAAATAATACAATACACTGCGATTTGTTTATGGAAGTTCGGATATAAATTGTTAGAGTAGATGCCCAACTAGCCAACTTGTGGCGTGTGGGTTTATAGACTCTTGTATGAAACGATCTTTATATATGATATTCGCATTTATTCATGGCATTCTTTATCTTCATTATGATTATCTAATGTTTACAATTGTGTTGGATAAAGACCTAGAATGCACCATAGTGTATGTTAGATGTGATAGTGGGTATGACGGCTATCATGAAACACATCTAATAGTCACTGTGTATTCTGAATCGTTCCTAGTCGATTGGGCCGTCAAAATGAGGATAAGGCCGCCCGAGATTGAGACTGTATCTGCGATGCGAAGTACCATGTTTCATTGGTGGGGAACATTGTGATGTTCTGATCATGCAGATAGATAGTGACCTGGTGATCTATCGAACTACCCTCCTTCGGACTTTCCAAGTGGTTACCATTTGTCGAGTGGATAAGTCCGAGGTCTTGGTTGTACTGATTAGTCCTCACGACTCAAAACGTCATTGAGACTCTACATGATAGGCGTCTCACTTTGACTCGTTTGCCGACTCAGTTGGGGTCATTAGGCGGCGGGATTGGGTGAGATCCCGATGCATGTAGGAGTCGATGCTTCGTTGTCGAGGATTCACCACTCGCTTACATGCGTGGATATCCTATGCTATCTGAGGGAATAATAGTGTATAAATCTCTGGCCAGAGTACTATAAGTGTTTTAGGTAAATGGGTTTACCTAGTTACACTCGCGATGTCACTATTCGATCTCCAAGATGTATGCATAGCTATCGGATCTCTAGCGACTCTCGATTTACCAATGGTCGTTGATCTGATCGGGATATATGTGTTGAAAGGACCGTACTGTACGCTAACCACGACCAACTGATTCTTGAAGGAACTATCAGTTATACCTATGGGATCATGGCGCGATGTTGCTAGGCGCTTTACCATGATCCGTTGGGCAAGTCCGAAATTGTGATTTCGGAGCCGCAATGGTTGCGGGCCCACGGCTAGCTGTATCCCTGAACCATTGAGGGTCACACAAGTACTGGATTCGTGATTCCCGCACGGAAACTAAGCTCAATGTGTTGAGCATAAGAAGAGGATTTTAGGGAGTGCGACTTCCTAAAAGTCAACAGGGGTCAAATTGCGATTTCCCGCTGTTGAGGGGCAAAACTATCATTTTGGACTAAGTAATCTGAAAAATTGTTTTCGCATCATAATACTCAGTTTTGGAAACTGTGTAGACCGGTCCGATCAGATCGTCGATCGGAGTTATGATTAAGTCACGCTAATAGGGATGAACCGAATGTTCATACGTTGGACTGGGCCCGCCCAGGTCCAATGGGCCGGTTCAAGCCCACCACATCTATACTTACTCTTGAGCCTATGGTTGCATAACATAATTCAACTCCCACAAACCCTAGACCTAAGTTGGCCGCCGCCCCCTCCTCTAAAGCCTCACGCCGCCGCCGCCGTGTGCCGTCGCCTCTTGCCGTGATCGGTCTTGTTCCGATCAGCTTGACGAGGAGTTTCCGTCCGTGCTGAATTCGTTAGTCCTTCTAGTGCAGGCTGACGAAGGTGTCTTGAATCCGGTCATGGACCTGATTGACGATCTACCGCCGCCTACAGTTTGAAGTGCCGGTTTCCTCGAGAAACTGGTCGGAGCCAGGCGCCTAGACGCCAGCAAGGTGACAATATCTAACATCCTATGTATGATTTTGTTGCTTTTATCGATGTATTGAACACTTTTCGGGGCAAGGTGACAATATCTAACATCCTATGTATGATTTTGTTGCTTTTATCGATGTATTGAACACTTTTCGGGGCTAATTTTTCCCGCCCCCGGGAAGTGGGATCCGGATCCGCCACCGTTTCCCAACAGTGGTATCAGAGCTAAGGCTCGGATCCTTCAATACATTTTTGCCTGAATTTCATTGATCTCAAAATTTTGAAATTGAAAAAAAAAAAATTTTTTGATGGCCGCCGGCCGCCGCAGCTGCGCGCCTGCCGCGCATATCGGCCGGTCGCTGGGCGCTGCCTCGTGCGATGGTTGCGCGATCGATGGCCGCTGCCCGCGCACTGGTTGCGCAACCAGGAGAAACCATGCGCGCTGGCCGCGCATGGTGGCCGGCCAAAGGCCGCTGGCCTCGCGCACATGTTTGCGCGGTGGACGAGAGCGACGCACGGCCGTGCGCTTGGAATGGCGCGGTGATGATGCCGCGTGATATGTGGCGGCCGCCGTCCGGCGTGTTTCCCGGCATCTTTGCGACCGCTGATTTTTCCTTCTAGATTTTGTTCGGGCCTGTCCCGGGCAGCCCATGAAGTTTTCGGGCCGATATTCGATATCGGGCCGATTTTGGTCGATTTTGAATTTTTTTAGATTTTGGGCCTAAAGTTGTTTTAAGCCCAATATGATGCAATTAAAATTGCAAAATATGATTTTAATTGTGAAATATGATTTTATAATTAAAATATGATTTTGTTGATTAAAAATTTGATTTTATCGACAAAATGCGATTTTATTATAAAATGCGATTTTATGATTAAAATATGATTTTGTGGTAAATAATTTGATTATTTAATTTATGCAAGTTAATTAGATTGATTGCATGTTTGGGATGATCGAGAGCCGTGCCCAATGTGATAGGTGTATGCTTTAGGTTTTGCGATTTCGGTTTTATTTAATATTGTTGATTATCATTTATTAAAGTGGGTCTGTTTGTGGCCCGTTCCCACCCCTTGTAAAATGTATCCCTTATGTGTCATGGAATTTAATTGTAAATTACTAGACTTAATGGGAGGACTGTTGGTCCCGAAAAACAACTTAAACAGCTCTGATACCAATTGTTGGTCCCTGTTTTTCGAAGGAAACTTAGCAGCTGCTGATTTAAAATGAGCGATTAAAAATTTTGCGCTGCTAATACGGAGCTGCAATAGCTCAATGTTCTTGAACACTTAAAAACGATCACAAGAGCACCGGAGACAGATCTGGTATGATTTAAAAATCATGCGGAAAATACCAGAACTGAATCCTAATATTTTAAAACAACTCAAACAGATTTGTGTACAACATAAATCTGTTCGAGACTTGTGCAAGTGCTAGTGTGCTGAACTGTATGCGATGCTAAGTATAAAATGCAAGTGCTGAAAGCTTAAAGAAATGGACCGATACACAGTAGATTTGTTTCTGGAAGTTCGGACCTCAATGTCCTACATCTCCCCTTCTTCCACCTCGGAAGGATCCACTAGAATATTTGATCTTACAACTCGTGTACAGACCCGATCCCACAGCCAGCAGCTGTGAGAACTCCTAGACTTCACAAATGCACACCAGCCGCAACTGTGACTAACTACATACACATGAGTTTAACGTCATCGTGCTTCGACGGGACCTGTGTTGGAAAGGTTTTGAGATTCATTCACTATACAAAGAATGTGAATGAATCTCTGTGTGTGAGAATTACAGTGTACGCACAACTCTCAAAAGATACATCTCACACACTAGGGAAATGCTCCTAAACGAGCTAATACAGATTCAGCAGTCGACACAATAAGCTCCTCTCAAGAATGATTGTCGACTGCTTCATCTTCCAGTGATCTTCCCTCTGTTGTTGTCTTCTATTGATTTTTCTTTTCTGTGCAACAACAACTTCAACAGTCTTCTCGTCAATCTTCTTCCTTCAACTCTTCTCGCTTAAATAGCCTCTGTTTGAATATAGCCGTTAGACCAATTCCAAATCTGTTCTGTGCTTGTCAAGGCCAAATTGTCGTCTTTCCATTTCCGTGCAAACTTCCTCTGTAAATTGTACTATTTCCCAGAATAGTACAAATCTTGTTCCCTTGAATTGAGGCAATTGCACGACTCTATTTCAACCATTGATTCTTTCCATCTTGAGCGTTGATTGCGTTGAATGGCTTGCAGCTGGTTGTCCAGTCGTTGGTCGAGAAATGCTTGCGACTGGATTCATAGCGCTGAAGCTTGCTTGCGACTGGTACAACATCTTGCGACTGAATGCATAGCAACAGCTAGTTCATTGAAGCTCTCGACTGGATGAGCTGTTGCTTTCGTCTGGATGTACTGTCTCTACCAACTGCTGGTTAACATTTGATTTGCACTCCAACTGGTCATCATTTGATTTACACCAGCTGGTTGTGTCATCGCAAACCATCTGCTGAATCTTAGCGCGAAGGCAAAACACCGTCGTACCAACTTATGTAAACGACATCGTTTTGCTATCGCTAACTTGAGTCCCCTCGACTGGTTTCACTGTAGCTGCCTGCTGGTCATTCTTAGAAGAAGTACCTGCTGGTTCTTTGTAAGTCCAAGACATCGTCGTTTCTCTTAAATCAAGCGCTGTCGTTTTGCAATCCTTAGCAAAACACGTTATCCACCAAATGCTTGCGCCTGCTGGTCATTGCCATCGCAAAATCTTCCTGCTGATTCTTATCGCGAATGAAAAACGCTGTCGTTCCAACTTATTCAAGCGACATCGTTTTGCAATCGCCAACTTCACATATCATCTGCTGAATCTTTGTCTATGCGCTTCTGCTGAATCCATTCCACTGTATCCATCTGCTGGTTAACAATAGCTTCCTGCTGATTGTGATGTCACTGCTGATGACATCATCTATGCTTAGCGCTCCAACTGTTTTCTTCATCTGCTGAACTCTAACCATCTGCTGATTCTTTAGCACGACGTCGCTTTCTTCACTGTTATGTTTGCTGTTGTCAGCTTCTTGTTCAACTTTGCTCATCAGCTGTCAATAGCTTCTTGAATAGCGACTGTCAACAGATTCGTCAACAGTAATAAGAATCACGACTGCTAACAGATTCGTCAACAGTAATAAGAATCACGACTGCTGACAGATTCGTCAACAGTAATAAGAATCACGACTGCTAACAGATTCGTTAACATAATATGAATGGCAACTGCTAACAGCTTCGTGAATAGTAACTGACAACAGCTTCTTCAACAGTAACTTGAGACTGGAATCTTCTTCTACGACGTCGCTTTGTCTCTTGCGCTTGCAGCTGGTCTTCTCATCGTTCCAACTGATTCACTATGCTCCAGCTGGTTTGTGAGGATTGAGAATTTAGATTAGTGATTAATTGATTTGATTTGGGATTAATCACGTGTATTTAGAGGATTATGCGAAAGAAATATGGTTCCTGCTGATTCATCAGCCGCAGCGCTAGTTTAGGAAACGAGAAATATCGATTTTGGAGAAGTCAACGCTGGTCAACGGTACTGTAGCTACCTGCTGGTGTTTGCATCGGTAGGGTGAAGTAGGCGTGACGCGTTGCATCTGCTGGTTTTAGTTTGTTTCGAAGGGTTGCTGCTGGCCGATATTGCTTTTGGCGCGAGAATGATTGAGGAAGCGACACGTGTTGGTCAACGTTTTTGAGTGTTGACTAGGGGATTCAGCAGTTGTGTTAGATAGGAGTGACCAGCTGCTGATAGTAACGCTTGCGTGTGCCTTGCGTCTTAGTTAGGAACCAGCAGTAGGAGTTTCCCACATGCAACTGCTGGTGTTGCATGCGTCGTCATTTTGAGAAAGCATCTATTACGCACGTGGTAACCAGCTGCGAGAGTTTTCCTTGTGTACCTACTGATTTTGTAAGTGCATCGACTGGATTGGTTGTGTAGGCGCGACGACGTCGTTTGATTAAGTTAAAACGCTGCATTTTTGGATGTTGCAGCTAGAACCAGTCGTTGGTTGTTTTGAAGAGATCTGCTGTCTGCTGGTTTAGCGTTGTGGCGTCGTTTTGTTTAATTGGAGCGGTGTCGTTTCGAGATTGTAGTTTCGCTTACAGCTTTTGGATTGCTTCTGCTGGTTTTTAGTGAAGGGAAAGATCGATACCTGCTGGTCGATACCTGTTGGTCTTGTCGACTGAATTGCTGATCAGCTGATGTTGGATTTTTGGAGATTATAAATGGAAGTGTCGCTCGACACTTAGAATTATTTTGAGCCAGATATTTCTTATCTCCTCTTCTCCAAACCCTCGAAATAGCTACCGTTTACCGTCTTTTTCTATCGCCATTTCCCGTCGATTCCAGCCTCTGTTTTTGACGTTCTTGGTGGCGCTGGACTCCTTGAGACTTGCTCTTCCCATTGATACTAGTTTGGAAGCTAGGAGCAACGAGTTGAGAAATCCCGTAGGCCCTGCTCGTTCGTGAATTGCTGGTTTCGTTGAGCAGATTCTGCCGTTGTTTCTTTTGAGCTTTTGGGTGAGCATTTCTTGAAGTTTGAGCTCGGTTTTTAGTAGTTAATGCCTGCGTAGAAGTGTAAGATCGAAGTATGCTTCTGGCCGTAGGATTAGCGTGATTGTGTAGCTGAATTGAGCTAAGATATTAGCTATGTTGTAACAGATTTCAGCTTCCAGGAAGTTCCTGCTGCGTGAATTGAACCAGGAGAAATCTGTTAGGTAAATTGAGGAAGAGAGGTACGAATTGAGCAGCCCTTAGCAGCTTGAGCTTGAACATGTCTATAATTTGATGTTGTGGAATCTGTGGCTTTACAGTTATGTGCCTACGTGAACCAGTTGCTGTTTTTGGTTGAGTACGAATACCGTTTTTACGTTTAGGCATTGTATGTATTGAGCATGGATATTGAATGGCATTCATGCATACATCTTGAGCCTGATTTACAGATTTGATTTGATAACCTGATTGGGTGCCACGTTGTGACTGGTCGACAGATTGGTCGTGCCCGAAAAGTCCAACGCTATCGTCGGAGCGGTGACTACCGGATACGAGTGTCTACCTCCGAGCTGTGATGGGCTGACGGGCCCCGATGATCACGGACCGATGATTTCCCGGTTGATAGACCGTGGTATAGAGGCGACATGATATGATTTGCCGGTTGTTACACCGGTCTAGCTGACTGATTTCCTTTGACAGCCTCATGCATTCATAGCATTGATTTATAGCATGTTTCATGTTTATCTGCTTTGATAGCTCTTCGTACTGAGGCTTGACCTCGTACTTGTTTCCTGCTTTTCTTTTTTTTGGGTCTGTGTTGCCCATTTGCAGGAACTTCAGGTAACCAAGCTGGACCGAGTGAAAGTTCAGCTGGTCGATCCCCGCGTCCCTGAGTCCCAGTCTATATATGATATGTATTGAACCGGGGGATGCCCCGTGTTATCTTGTATTGGGGATCTGTATTTGATTGATATTATGTTGTTACCTGTTGCATATGAGTTTGAGTCAACTCATATTTTGAGTATTGAATATTTTGAATGTATGATTTGAAGCTCAGGCCATTATATTTCGAAAAATTTTTAAGCCCTGATTTTAAGCTTCCGTGTTTATGCGCGTATTATGTGTTAAACGTTTGTAATTAGCACGGGGCCTGACACTATCTATCTGCATGCTCAGAACATCACAATGTTCCCTACCAATGAAACATGGTACTT
>KQ990553.1:154118-179118 GCA_001598015.1 Dorcoceras hygrometricum
CGAATATCATATATAAAGATCGTTTGTACAAGAGTCAATGAAACCCACACGCCACAAGTTGGCTAGTTGGCATCTACTCTAACAGAAGGACAGGTCGATGAGGATGTGTATCGACTTTAGGCATTTGAACAAGGCGACAGTGAAGAACAAGTACCCTTTGCCTAGGATCGATGATCTTTTTGACCAGTTGCAAGGGTCTGCCGTGTTTTTTAAGATCGATCTGCGTTCGGGGTATCATCAGTTGCGCATCCGTGAGCAGGATGTTGAGAAGACTACGTTTTGTACAAGGTATGGGCATTACAAGTTTCTAGTTATGCCTTTTGGTTTCACGAATGCTCCCGCAGTTTTCATGGATTTGATGAATAGAGTCTTTAGAGAGTTCATCGATCAGTTTGTGATTGTGTTTATCGATGACATTTTGGTGTACTCTAAGACTCCATTGCAGCATAAAGGGCATTTTATGCTAGTTCTTTAGAAGCATCGAGACTCGCAGCTGTATGCTAAGTTCTCCAAGTGCGAGTTTTGGTTGGACCAAGTTGTGTTTCTGGGTCATGTGATTTCTGTTGATGGTATTTATGTGGATCCCAGTAAGATTGAGGCTGTTATTAACTGGGAGCGTCCCAAGAGTGTTGCTGAGATTCGTAGTTTCTTGGGATTGGCTGGCTATTATCGGTGGTTTATAGAGGGATACTCTAGTATAGCCAAGCCAATGACGCAGTTGACTCAGAAAGACAGGAGGTTTGTTTGGACTGAGAAATGCGAGAATAGTTTTCTGTTGCTCAAAGAGAAGCTAACTACTGCGCCTGTGTTAGCTCTGCCGTGTGGTTCAGGTGGTTTTGTTGTTTGTGCAGATGCTTACTTGAATGGATTGGGTTGTGTGTTGATGCAGAATGGTCGAGTCATTGCATATGCCTCTCGGAAGTTGAAGCCGCATGAGACTCGTTACACAGTTCATGATTTGGAGTTAGCAGCAGTGGTTTTTGCTTTGAAAATTTGGCGCCACTACCTGTATGGTGAGCAGTTTGTGGTGTACTCCGACGACAAGAGTCTTCAGTATCTGTTTTCTCAGTTAGATTTGAACATGAGACAGCGTAGATGGATGGAGCTGCTAAAAGATTTTGATTGTGAGATCAAATACCAGCCTGGGAAGATGAATGTAGTTGCTGATGCATTGAGCAGAAAGGCTCAAGTGGCGATGCTGGCTTCGATGCAGATCTCGAAGGTCCATGAGCATCTTAGCACTATTGGTTGGAGGTTTTACCCTGCTGAGGATTATGTTGTGGTGTCTTCTTTGCAAGTTGAGCCACATATTGTTTCTAGCATTAGAGCAGCTCAGAGGACTGATCCATCCATCCATGAGTTGAAGCTGAAAGTGAGAGCTGGACAGTTGGAAGACTATACTGTCTCTTCTGATGGTTGTTTGAGGTTTAGTGGCAGGCTTGTTGTGTCAAATCTGGTTGATCTTAGAGAAGAGATCTTGCGAGAAGCTCACTGCAGTAGATACAGTGTCCATCCTGGTGCAAGGAAGATGTATCATGCCTTGAAGCAGCATTACTGGTGGGCAGGTTTGAAGAGTGATGTTGCTGATTTTGTAGCCCGATTTCTAAATTGTCAGCAAGTCAAGGCAGAGAGGATGAGACCTGGTGGTTTGTTGCATAGCTTAGAGGTGCCCCAATGGAATTGGGATCACATAGCTATGGATTTTGTCACGCATTTTCCCTGTTCCAGCAGAGGTTGTGATGCTGTGTGGGTGGTAGTAGACAGATTGTCGAAGTCTGCTCACTTCATTCCCTACAACATGAGCTATTCTTTGAAGAAGATGGCGAAGCTGTACTTAGATTTTGTGGTGCTTTTGCATGGTGTGCCAGTTTCGATTGTTTCAGATCGTGATCCTAGATTTACTTCCAGGTTTTGGAAGAGTTTGTAAACAGCTTTGGGAACTAGACTGGCTATGAGTACAGCATATCACCCCCAGACAGATGGCCAATCTGAGAGGACTATCCATATTTTAGAGGATATGTTGAGAGCTGTTGTGATGGACTTCAGTGGTAGCTGGCAAGACTCGTTGTCTTTGGTTGAGTTTTCCTACAATAACAGCTATCAGGTCACGATTGGCATGGCACCATTTGAAGCTTTGTATGGCAGAAAGTGTAGATCGCCAGTGTGTTGGGATGAAGTGGTGGAGAAGCAGCTGTCTTCCCCAGAGTTTGTGTAGCAGATGAGAGATCAGGTGGACTTGATTCACCAGAGAATGAAAGCTGCTCAAGATCCAAGCTAGTTATGCGAATAAGATGCGTAGGCCTTTAGAGTTTGAGGTTGGTGATCTAGTTTTCCTTAAGGTTTCTCCTTTCCGCAGCGTTATGAGATTTGGTCTCAAGGGAAAGTTAGCTCCTCGTTATGTTGGCCCTTATGAGATCTTAGAGAGGATTGGTCCTTTGGCTTATCGGCTGTTGTTGCCACTAGATTTGTCTTCCTTACAAGATGTGTTTCATGTTTCGATGTTGAGGAAGTATGAGCCAGATCCCTCGCATGTGTTGAGAACTGACGAGGTTGAGTTAGATCGGACTTTGAGCTATGTGGAATATCCCTTGCAGATTTTGAATAGAAAAGAGAAACAGCTGAGGAACAAAACCATTCCTTTGGTGATGGTTCAGTGGAGCAAGCACGGTAGAGAAGAGGCTACTTGGGAACTGGAAGAGAAGATGCAGCGTGAGTGGCCGCATCTGTTTGAGTAGATGTTGCTTTTGTTACAGTAGTTGGTTGCTTGTGTTTCTTTCCCCAGTTATCTTGAACTCTTGTTTAAGAGTTGATTTATTTCGAGGACGAAATCCTGTTTTAGTGGGGGAGATGTGAGACCCGAAAGTTGATAAGATTAATTGAGTTAATTAATTGGGTTTTATTGAGATCAGCTTTGCGTTGATGAGCTTGGAGAAGCTATCGGGTTTTGTTTAGCCCTTAGAACAGTTCTGGAGAGTTATAGTTGGCGCGGAATCTGTTCAGTAGTTAGCGTGGATCGTTGCTGAATGTTGGCTCTAAGCAGTGGTGACGTGAGCAGTAGTGGTTGTATTCACCAGTCGTAGCAAGATCTGTTGTCGTTGAGCAGTAGAGAGCGCGCTAGCGTGTTTCAGCAGTGAGTAGTTCTACGTCGTCGTTTGGATTAGTTGGAACGACAGCGTTTTGGATTAGCAAAGAAGACTCAGCTGTGAGTTGCGTTAGTGTTAGGTGTGTGAGAGATCTGTTGTAGCGTTGCTAACAAATGTTGGTTAGTGTTCAGCAGTGAGTAGCGGGTGACGTGTCCAGTTGCGACAGTAGTTCTCTGCGACATCGTTTGAGTTAGTAGAGATCTGTTCTAGCTTACAGAGAGATCTGTTGCAAGATCTTTTTGCGAGCGGGAATACCAGTCGTGTTGGATTAAGTGTGGTGGATACTGTTTCTTCAGCTGTGAGCAGCTTTGGCCTAGTTAAGAGAGGACTTGATCTTCGAATTGAGTATCCAGTTTCCATACTTAGAATATTTCCCGATTGCCAAATTCTATCGCGATACCCTAGCTACTGTTCACCGAACCTTATCTTCTTCGATTGCCGACGGTAGGCAGCTCCGCCCGAGAGTAAGAGTGGTAGCGTTGGACTCCTCTGGCTGAGACGCTTTGTTTGGATATTTTTTTCGAACGTTTGCTTGAATCTAGTGAGGTGTGCGAAGACATCTCCCTTATGTAGTCTGTTAGCATAAGCGTCGGATTTCGCTCCTAGCTTGTTGTGGTAAGTAAAGTTCCTGCCTTTGAGCTTTCTGTTGAGTTAGAGAGGTAGGATTAGCGCTGGTGGAGTTCGTAACTCCCAGCTGCTGTTTTTGGATTCTATGCTTGGCTGTGTGTGTGCTCTGTGTTGTTATCGTTTGTGCATTGTATTGATATCAGCTGTTCCATTTGCATACATGCATTATCCTGTTCTGTTGATTTGAGAATACCAGGATGCTATGTTCGAGGACGAGCGGGTAGTTCCCGTATACCTCGGAGGCTGAGCGGGTAACTCCCGTACCTCTTCTCCCTGCTGGGTTTGTTAGCCGCTATGAGCGGAGTGGATAGCTCCCACATCTCATGAGTGGGCAACAGCAGGTGGAGCTGTTTGTTTAGCATCTGGTATGGTGTACTGGAGATGAGTGGGTAGCTCCCATGTGCTCAGTATACCCGTGGCCACTGATTGTCTTTTCTTTGATCAGACCTTGCTATTGAGCTGTTGTTGCGATCCTTTGGCTCCCTGCTTTCGGTTGTAGCCTTGATCCCTTGCATAGCATTTGCATATTTATCTGTTGCTTTCCTTATGCTGTTTATGCTGCTCTCCGTACTCGGGTTTGACCCCGATGTCTTCTGGGGCTTGTGTATTGTTGCCTGTATGTGTTTTCAGGTTTCCCAGGTTTCTCTGCTGGTCGTGGCTTTGACCCAGCTGTAGGTGCCCCAGGAGGTGGATAGAGTGTCCCAGTTAGCGTATAGCATATATGTACTAGTACTGTTAGCCGGGGAATGCCCTGTGCTTGTGGGATTGTGTTATCCGTTGTATTACTGGTATTTGTATTTGTTTAAATGTTGTACTGTTGTATTGTGTGTTTGTAAACTCGGATATTTTAAGTATGACTGTATTTTAAATTATATGTTTTAAACCGTCAGGCCTAAAGCGAAAATTTTAAGCCACTTTTTTTATGCTTACGCTATTGTTTTGCGTGGTTTAACTCTGAGTAGAGCACGAGGCCTTACAGCTTCTCCCAAATCTCCTTCGCTGTGGCACAGGTTTTGATCTTGATGAACATATTTTTATCCAGCGTCTTGTAAAGAATATCCTTAGCCACATTATCCAGATTTGCTTTTTCTTGTCCTCAGTTGTGTATTCATGTCGATTCTTTTCAACCCACTGAGGTGCTCCTTCAGTTATAGCTATTGCAGCGTTGGCTTTCAAGATCTTCATGGGACCATTTGTGATGACATACCACATGTCATCATCTTGCACGGCCAAGTGCGCTTGCATCCTGATATTCCAATCATCATATTTCTCCTTCGAAAACATGGGAATCTTGTTATGTGAGGTAGACATTTTGAAATATATAAAGCGTAAACAACAGACTATTCAATAACTGAGACGCGCAGGCTCTGATACCAATTGATAGGATCAATATGGATCGAAAACAGCCTTAAGAGTTCAGAAGGGGGGTTGAATGAACACTTAGTATTTTAAATTTTCGAAACCTTTAAAAGCAATTTTACAAGCGCCTTGCTTAACTCAGATCTGAGTTACCAGATCTGAGGTATCTCAGTTCGAAATCTGATTTCTCTACTAACAATAAATGTGCGGAAAGAAGTCGATCAACCAGTGAACAATATAAAGTAAATGCGATACTGTAAGTAAAAGTGCAAGGTTCAGAGTTTGTTTATGGAAGTTCGGATATCAAATCCTACGTCTCCCCTTCTTCCTTTGCAGGAAGATTCCACTAGAAGAAATTTGAGGCACACATCTTCTGTCTACACCCAGTCACCGAGCCTCGCTCAAGATGAACTCCTAGCAACTTCAATTACAAGCAGATACGACTGCTTAATACAATCAATGTAATTTTCAAGAGTGCTTCACACAGCAAGTCTTTTACAGATTCAAAGATAAATATTACAACGAAATACGATGTTATTAAGTACTGTAGATCTTCTGGTTCTTTTATCAACAAGAACTGTTTACAAATGTAAACTAGAAGATAACTCGAAGGTTAAAACTATGAAGGATAAACTTGACTGTTCTTCGAGTTGTAATACTGGACTTAGAATATTTTGCAATGGAATGTTCCTGTGAGTATTTGAGAGCTTTCTGATGACAAATAATGAACGTCGTAAATCACTGATAGCGAATAGGAGCAGAAGACGCAGAAGACTTCTCCTTTTGAATTCTTCAGCCTTTTATACTCTTTGTCTTCAACGGTCATTAAATGTAGCCAGTAGAGATAAGCTCTTTTGCATATCTTCATCGTATCATAGCATTTAATTCTCCATTAATGCCATACAAAAGGTAAACTGCGCTCGTCAGGGCTAAATTGACTTATATTCCAAAGCGGGTAATCATCGTATCAAGCATTCTGCGCACTGTGCAATTTCACCCAAAATAGCTCTGGTCTTGTCTCCTTAATTCCAGCCTTTTATACGATATAAAATTTGACCGTTGATTCTCTTTAAATAATTCTTTGATAACTTCTGAAGAGAATCGAAGTTCACACTTGAGTATGCTTGCAATTTTGTCAAATCTGAATGCTCGGAGAATCTGCAAGAGTACTGTACTGAAATCTGAATTGTCCTCGAATCTGATATTCATTGAGCATTCTGTAACCACTTCTGAAATACTAAGATCTGAAGTAACTAACTGTTTACAACTGAAATACTCGAAACTTAATTATACCATCTTAGTCATTATACCACAATCTGTTATTAAGGCCTCTGAATCAAGTTTGAATAAACTTTGCTCTAACAACAGATCTCTTACTGTAGCTTCTGAATAAAGTTTGAAAGACCTCAAGTCTGCACAACTATCCCGATATCTGAATTAACTGACCCGAGTACTCAACTGATCCAAATAACCAAATCTGATTTGAAAGCATCAACCCGAAAACAGAAATCTGAATCTCTGAATACTTAACTCTGCTCAGTTCTGAATAATTCGCAAAAATTCAACTCAGATGTCAACGCTTAACTCAGAACTCTCGAATCTTAGAAACTGCAACTAAATAGCATGACGTCACGAGATCTGAAAAGTTCCCTATACTTGTCTTCTGCAAATACTTAAGATCATTTTTCAGTCTTATTTTGTTATCACTGAAACTTATAAACTTTATCTTAACAACCACATATGTATATCAAACTTAAATAATCGAATCAGAAATAGAACAACTACACAGGGCATACGCTGGCAATGACTAGATACAATATATACATAACTGGGACACACAAACACCTATGGGGCTCCACCAGGTGACGCATCACTCTGACCAGGTGATCTATCTGAAAAGCCTGTAATTGTCAAAAACACGACAAAGTAGCCCAAAGGGAAAACAAACGAGTTCAAACCTCAGTACGAAGAGCAATTGCAAAACAGCAATATAATAAACGTGTAACATATCATGTCGTGCAATGCATGAGGGGTTACAACAAACAATCGGGAATCAAGGAACAGCGACTCAGCAGCAATCATAATCTCAGTAAATCATCGGAATCCATAGCACAGAGACTCAGCTGGCAATCACAAAACGGTGAATTATTGGATTCCAAAGCACATCGATTCAGCTGGAAATTGTTGGGGATCCGGATCCGCCCCCCGGCGAGGCAGCGGAAGAACAAAGAATAAAAGCCGGGAGACGATCAATACGAAAAATTCAAAACAAAATACGACATTCATAGGATGTTTAGGCGATTACCTTGCTGGCACTCGTGCCTGGCTCCAACCGTAGTTACAATAACGTCGGCTCTTCTCGGTAGACTGCGGTAGATATCGCCAATCCGGTCCATGACCAGAACCGAGACTCCTTCGTCAGCCTGCACTAGAAGCACTGACGAATTCTGTACGAACGGATTCTCCTCGTCGAATTGGCCGAAACGAATTCTGGCAACTCGAGGAGGCGGCGGCGGCGGCGTGTGTAGAGAGGAGAGGGAGGGCGGCTATGCACTTAGGTTTAGGTTAAGTTGTGTTGTGAGTTAATTAATTAAGTCTTGGTATGAGCTTAATTAAATAAGCTTGAGTGTTGGATTTGGACCGGCCCAACGGGTCCGGGCCCAACGATGAACATTCATTTCATCTCCACCACCGAGACTTCATCGTAACTCCGATCGTCGATCAGATCGGACCCCAGTGCAAAATGACCGTTTTTCCCCTCAACAGCGGGAAACCCCGGTTTGACCCCTGTTGACTTTTAGGAAGTCGCACTTCCCGAAATCCTCTTCTCGTGCTCAACACATTGAGCTGAATATCCGTGCGGGAATCTCGAATCTAGTACTTGTGTGACCCTCAATGGTTCAGGGATACAGCTAGCCGTGGGCCCACAACCATTGTGGCTCCGGGATCACAATTCCGGACCTACCCAACGGATCATGGTAAAGCGTCTAGCAACATCGCCCCATGATCATTTTGACGGCCCAATCGACTAGGAACATGTTCAGAATGCACAGCGACTATTAGATGTGTTTACCCACTATCACATCTAACATACGCTTTAGTGCATTCTAGGTCTTTACTCAACGCAATTGTAAATCATTACACACATAATGAAAGTAAAGAACGCCATATAAGAAAATGCGAATATCATATATAAAGACTGTTTGTACAAGAGTCTATAAAACCCACACGCCACAAGTTGGCTAGTTGGGCATCTATTCTAACAGAAATCACATATCAGTGAATCATCGGTTATCAAGAATTCAGGCTCAACGTGAAATGCATGTGTGCGATATCATCATAAACACATAACAACATACAGTATACACATGAAACTCAGCTCGGACATCATTATGTGAGACATGAATCGGCAAATCATCACACATCCATAGACACGACAATATATACAATAAAATCAGCTGGGCGATTCAGCACAAGTACAAAACAGCTACAACAATTCAGCACAAAGCCACAGATACATTCACATGTTTATATCAAAGCTATAAATACAAGCTCAACGAGGTAATGTTTATATCAAAGCTATAAATACAAGCTCAATTCGTACCTCGTTCAGATCTTACCAAATACTTCAACTCAAAGTTCACGGCTGAAACAGATTTCAAGCACACTGTCCCGCAAGCTCTCGGCCAACAGCTCAGGGCCAGAAACTCACATTAGAAACCACAAGAGAGTTACAAATCTGTAAACACTTCTAAGAAATCAGCTCGCGTTCAAACTCAAACAGCTCACGACAGAAGTTCCAAGATTCATCTAGCTCGAACTCAACCTCAAAATCAAGCCCAGCTCAAATAATAACAACTAAGTGTTGGCGCAGCGGTGGATCCGGATCCCGCTCTCGGGGCGCAGTGGAAGATTTTAAAAATTGGAGCCCGGGAATGGTCAATACACCTATACAATAATCAAAAATTTCATAGAATGTTCAGAAGGTACCTTGATGGCGTCTAGGAAACTGGCTCCGACCAATTCCACGAGTGAATTGTCACTTCAACGGTTGAACGGCTGGATCGATGCCTAATCCGGTCCACGACCAGAATCTCAACTCTTTCGCCGATTTGCACTAGAAAACCGACAAAAAAATTCACGGACGGAATCTCCTCGCCGAGATGGTCGGAACAAATTCCGATGGCGGCGACGCCGGCGTGGGAAGAAGGGAGAGGGGAGGATTTTGCTGAATAGCTTTTGGTGTTTTTATTTCTCACTCTTGAAAGTGTCTCCTCATTGCCATATTTATAGATTCAGGGATAGAGTTTGATTTGAACAAAACAGTGAACATTCGATTCAACTCAAACAGTGAACATTCGGCTCAACACAAATTGTGAACATTCGGTTCAACTCAAACAGTGAACATTTGGTTCAAGTCGAACTGTGAACATTAGTTTCGACTCCCTCTATTTTGATCTCATCATAATCTTGATCGATGATCAGATATCATCGATGTGCTCAATTTACAAAACTGATCATTATGATGCAAAATCAAATTTTCGGACCACTAAATCTATATATGACAGGTTTACTCTCATGAGCTAAATATGGAATTCCTACTCCCTTAGCTACTTTTAGGAAGTCATACTCCCACCTTCCTCCTACTATACTCAACACTTTGAGTACCATATCGGTACGGGAATTGGGAAACCAATACTTGTGTGATCCTCAGTGGTTCAGAGATACAACTAGTCGTGGACTCACAACATTTGTGACTCCAAAAACACATTTTCGAAAACTTACCCATCGAATCATGGTAAAGCGTCTAGCAACATCGCCCCATGATCCCCTAGGTATCCTCCTACTATACTCAACACTTTGAGTACCATATCGGTACGGGAATTGGGAAACCAATACTTGTGTGATCCTCAGTGGTTCAGAGATACAACTAGTCGTGGACTCACAACATTTGTGACTCCAAAAACACATTTTCGAAAACTTACCCATCGAATCATGGTAAAGCGTCTAGCAACATCGCCCCATGATCCCCTAGGTATCACCAATAGTTCCTGCAAGAACCATCGGTCATGGTTAGCGTACAGTACGGTCATTTCAACTCAAATATTCCGAATAGATCAACGACAATCGGTAAATCGAGAGTCGCTAGAGATCCAATAACCATGCATACATCTTGGAGATCAAATAGTGACATCGCATGTGTCACTAGGTAAACCCATTTACCTAAAACATATCTAGTACTCTGGCCAGAGATTTGTCACAGTATTATCTCCTCAGATAGCATAGGATATCCATGCACAAGGTCCAGCGGTGAATCCTCGAAAACGAAGCATCGACTCCTACATGCATCGGGACCTCACCCAACCCCTCCACCTGATGACCCCAACTGAGTCGGTAAACGGGTAAAAGTGACGCAACTATCATGTAGAGTCTCAATGACTTTTCGAGTAGTAAGGACTAATCTGTGCAACCAAGACCTCGAACTTAATCCACTCGACAAATGGTAACCACTTGGAAAGTCCGAACAAGGGTAGTTCTATAGATCACCAGGTCACTATCCATCTTCATGCTTAGAACATCACTATGTTCCCTACCAATGAAACGTGGTACTTCGCATCGCAGATGCTAGTCTCAAGCTCGGGCGGTCCTTATCCTCTTTTGGACGGCCCAATCGACTAGGAACAAGTTTAGAATACACAGTGACTATTAGATATTTTTCATGATAGCCATCAAATCCACTATCACATCTAACATACACTATAGTGCATTCAAGGTCTTTATACAATAACTGTAATCATAATAATGAAGATAAAGAATGTCATAAAAGAATGTGAATTTCATAAATAAAGATCGTTTTACATAGAGTCCCAAGAACACGCATGCCACAAGTTGGCTAGTTGGGCACCTACTCTAACAATCTCCCACTTGCCCTAAAGCCAACTAATCATGTGACGTAGTCCCATTGCTTCGTGATGTTTTTCAAACAATGGTCCTGGCAAGGGCTTCGTAAGTGGATCAGCAATGTTGTCTGCAGAGGCGACTCTCTCGACTGCTATGTCACCTCAAGTCACAATATCTCGGATTATGTGGTATTTCCTCAGTATGTTTTTGGATCTTTGGTGGGACCTAGGTTCTTTGCTTGCACAGGCAGCCGTGTTGTCACAGTACACTAGGACTGGACCAACTCCTTCAGGAATTACGCCCAACTCTTGGACGAAATTCCTCATCCAAACCGTCTCTTTAGCAGCAGTTGATGCTGCAATGTACTCAGCCTCAGTGGTTGAATCCGCGATAGTGTCTTGCTTGGAACTCTTCCAAGAGACAACACCACCATTGAGCATGAATACAAATCCATAGGTTGACTTCAAATCGTCAACATCGCATTGGAAGCTAGAATCAGTGTAGCCTTCCAATTTCAGTTCACCACCCCATAGACCATGAACATACTTAGTCCTTCGTAAGCACTTAAAATATGTTTCACAGCCTTCCAATGCATTTGGTCGGGGTTGTCTTGGTTGCGGCTCGCGACACTCAGAGCATATGCGACATTCGGTCTAGTCAAGATCATACCATGAATAATATTACCTATTGCCGAGGCATATGGCACACGTGATATACTCTCTATCTCCTCATCATTCTTCGGACACATAGACTTAGATAGACTGACCCCGTGGCACATAGATAGGTGTCCTCTCTTGAACTCTTCCATAGAGAACCGCTTAAGTATGGTATGGACGTAGGTCGCTTGGGTAAGTCCGAGCATCCTTTTCGATCTATCTCTATAGATCTGTATTCCCAGAATATAGGATGCTTCACCCATGTCCTTCATCGAGAATCTACTAGACAACCATAATTTAGTTGACTGCAGCATTCCTACATCATTTCCAATGAGTAGAATGTCATCAACATAAAGTACAAGGAATGTCACAGCATTCTTAACTACCTTCTTATACACACATGGCTCCTCGGGATTCTTGATGAAACCAAATTCTTTAATTGTTTCATCAAATATCTATCTCTATAGATCTGTATTCCCAGAATATAGGATGCTTCACCCATGTCCTTCATCGAGAATCTACTAGACAACCATAATTTAGTTGACTGCAGCATTCCTACATCATTTCCAATGAGTAGAATGTCATCAACATAAAGTACAAGGAATGTCACAGCATTCTTAACTACCTTCTTATACACACATGGCTCCTCGGGATTCTTGATGAAACCAAATTCTTTAATTGTTTCATCAAATATCAGGTTCCAACTTCTCGATGCTTTCTTGAGACCGTAGATCGATCTCTGAAGTTTGCATACTTTATGCTCACTTCCTACAGATGTGAAACCCTCAGGCTGCGTCATATAGATCTCTTCCTTAATGTTTCCATTAAGGAACACAGTTTTCACATCCATTTGCCATATCTCATAGTCGTACCATGCGGCTATGGATAGTAGGATTCTAATTGATTTTAACATCTGGTGAAAAGGTTTCATTATAGTCAACACCTTGTATTTGAGTGTAACCTTTCGCGACCAGTCGCGCCTTGTAGGTCAGTACCTAAGCATCACGCCCAAGTTTTCTCTTGTATATCCATTTACACCCAATAGGAACTATTCCTTCGGGAGGACTCACGATAGTCCAGACTTGAATCGAATGCATTGAGTCAATCTCAGATTGCATTGCTTCAAGCCACAAATTAGAATCAGCATCGGAAATTGCCTCCTTGAAGGTTCTTGGATCACATCCAACAGTTTGATCACTTTGATCATCTTCAAGGAGGAAACCATATCTAACAGGAGCCCTAGGAACCCTTTTAGATATCCTAGGTGTTTCCATATCAAGTATTGGCCCTTGAGGTGTGGGATATTAACTTGGTACTTCAGTTGGTTCTCGAACCTCTTCGAGTTATACTATCTTGCCTTTTCTATCAAGTAGAAATTCCTTTTCCAGAAAGGTGGCATTTCTAGAAACAAACACTTTTATTTCATTGGGATAGTATAAACAGTAACCAATAGAATTCTTCGGATACCCAATGAATTATCATAAGATGGATATGTTATCCAGCTTATCTCCCACCGTCTGCCTCACGTAAGCAGGACATCCCCAAATCCTCAAGTACGAGTACTTGGATGGCTTGCCCATCCATATCTCATATGGAGTTTTATCCACTGCCCTGGTATGGACATTATTCAACAATATTACCGTCGTTTCGAGCGCATAGCCCCAAAACTAGGTAGGAAGTTCAGTGAAGCTCATCATAGGTCGAACCATGTCCATCAAGGTTCGATTATGATGCTCCGCTATACCGTTGAGCTGTGTTGTGGACGGAGGGATCCACTGTGAGAGAATCCCATTCTCTTTAATATAGTATTTAAATTTGGCACTCAAATATTCTCCACCTCGATCGTATCAAAGTTTTTTAATAGTCCTTCCCAATTGATTTTCTACTTCAGCCTTGAATTCTTTGAACTTTTCAAATGATTCAGACTTGTGCTTCATTAAGTACAAGTACCCATACCTAGAGTGATCATCGGTAAAGCTGATGAAGTAGGTGTGACCGAACTTATTACCAATGCTAAGTGAGTCACACACATCAGTATGGATCAAATCCAATAGACCTTTAGCACGTCAGGCTTGCCCGTGAAGGGCAATTTTGTCATTTTTCCCTTGAGACAGGATTCACAAGTTGGTAAGGAGTTAATATCAAATATATTAAACATGTCGCTCCTAATCAACTTGTTCATCCTATTTAAGGAAATATGACCTAGCCTAGCATGCCAAAGTTGTGTCAGGTTCAGACTATCGTTTTTCCTTTGATTGTTGTTGTATGTGTTTCCACATCGTGAGTTATAACTTTTCTTAATTTTAAGGCTTAAACATCGTTTCGCATTCCCCAATTCCAATTAAACATTCATTCTTGTAAATATTACAAATCGAATTAGCAAAATGACAAGAATATCCATCACTATCAAGCATAGAAACGGAAATAATGTTTTTTATTAATTCAGGAACAAATAAAATGTTTCCCAACAACAACTTAAAATTTGAAGAAATAAATAAATAAACATCTCCGATAGCTTCGGCCGCAACCCTTGCTCCGATGCCAAGCCTCAAGTGGGTCTCACCCTCCCTAAGACGTCAACTTCTTGTCATTACCTGCAAGTCATTGCAGATATGAGATCCACATCCGATATCAAGTACCCAAGAAGTCGAGTTAAGAGACATATTTATTTCAATGTAGAACATACCTTTTGCAGTTCGCAACTGGTCGAGGTAATCCTTACACTTCCTCCTCCAGTGCCCAGGCTTTTGGCAGTGGCGGCAAACATCTTCAGATTTGTTCGGCTTTGAAGCCCTTGCCTTTGGCTTCTTGGCGGGCTTTCCTTCCTTTGCAGGGGCAGAACGCTTTTTACCCTTGCGTTTGGGCCGCTTCTTCACATAGTAAGAAGAGCCCAAAAGGAGTACGGACTTGTCCTCTTTATGGTCCCCTCGAACACGACAAGCATGTTTACCACCTCTTCAAAGGTGGCTTCCAGCTTGTTCATGTTGAAGTTGACCACAAAGGGGTCGAACGCAGCAGGCAGGGAGAGGAGAATCAGATCCACAGATAGCTCATGTGGACGCGTGATATCAAGGCCCACTAGCTTCTCAATGAGCCCAATCATATGGACCCCATGCTTGCGGACCGAAGTCCCCTCGCGCATGCGACTCGTCATGAGTTCCTTGAAAGTAGTGAACCTCTCAGTCCGAGAGTTCTTCCCATACAGCTCTTTGAGATGAAGGTGTATGTCAGCAGCATACACCGTCTTCTCAAAACGCCGCTGACTTTGTTGGACATGGATGCTATCATATAGCATCGTGCCTTAAGCTCATCATCCCACCATTTATCCAGCTTTGCCAGCTCCTCAGGATGTTGGCAACAATGGCGGATCTGGATCCCGTTTCTCGGGGGCGCAGCGGAAGTTTAAAATTTGCCCCGAAAAACGTTCAATACAGAAAATATATACAATAAAACATGCATAGGATGTTTTATAGAGTGTCATCTTGCTGGCGTCTAGGCGCCTGGCTCCAACCAAATTCACAGGGAATCTGGCTCTTCACTGTAGGCGGCGGTAGAAACTCCTTAATCAGGTCCAAGACCGGAAGCAGGATTCCATCGTCAGCCTTCACTAAAAGGCCTGATGAATTTGGCACGAACGGAATCTCCTCGTCACGCTGATCGGAACAAGTCCAATCACGTGATCACCGACGGCGGGCGGCGGGCCGGCGGCAACGGTGCGGTGGCGGCGGCGGTGCGGCGGCGGTGCAAAAGGTGGCCGACGGCCGTGAGGTTTATGGAGAGGAGGGGGCGGCGCAATTGGAGAGCTAGGGTTGTTAGTTATGTTGTTGCCTACCATGTAGCCCTAGCACTCTTTTAATAAATAAGTGATGGGCTTGAACCGGCCCAATGGACTTGGGTCAGGCCCAGGTCCATATGAACATTCGGTTCATTCCCATCACCGTGACTTCATCATAACTCCGATCGATGATCTGATCGGACCGGTCTACAAAGTTTCCAAAACTTAGTATTATGATGTGAAAACAATTTTTCAGAGCACCTAGTCCAAAATTGCAGTTTAGCCCTCCAACTTTTGTAAATTGCAATTTGACCCCTGTTGACTTTTAGGAAGTCGCACTCCCTAAAATCCTCCTCCTATGCTCAACACATTGAGCTCAGTTTCCGTGCGGGAATCGTGAATCCAGTACTTGTATGACCCTCAATGGTTCAGGGATAAAGCTAGCCGTGGGCCAACAACCATTGTGGCTCCGAAATCGCAATTTCGGACTTGCCCAACGGATCATGGTAAAGCGCCTAGCAACATCGCCCCATGATCCCCTAGGTATCTTTGATAGTGCCTGCAAGAACCAGTTGGTCGTGGTTAGCGTACAGTACTGTCCTTTCAACACATATATCCCGATCAGATCAACGACCATTGGTAAATCGAGAGTCGCTAGAGATCCGATAACTATGCATACATCTTGGAGATCAAATAGTGACATCGCGAGTGTTACTAGGCAAACCAATTTACCTAAAACACATCCAGTACTCTGACCAGAGATTTATACACTGTTATCTCCTCAGATAGCATAGGATATCCACGCATGAAAGCGAGCGGTGAATCCTCGACAACGAAGCATCGACTCCTACATGCATCGGGACCTCACCCAATCCCGCCACCTAATGACCCCAACTGAGTCGGTAAATGGGTAAAAGTGAGGCGCCTATCATGTAGAGTCTCAATGACGTTTCGAGTAGTGAGGACTAATCAGTACAAACAAGACCTCGGACTTATCCACTCGACAAATGGTAACCACTTGGAAAGTCCGAACAAGGGTAGTTCGATAGATCACCAGGTCACTATCCATCTGCATGCTCAGAACATCACAATGTTCCCTACCAATGAAACATGGTACTTCACATCGCAGATGCTAGTCTCAAGCTCGGGCGGCCTTATCCTCATTTTGACGGCCCAATCGACTAGGAACGAGTTCAGAATACACAGTGACTATTATGTGTTTCATGATAGCCATCATATCCACTATCACATCTAACATACACTATGGTGCATTCTAGGTCTTTATCCAACACAATTGTTAACATTATAACATAATGAAAATAAATAATGCCATAAAGAAATGCGTATATCATAAATAAAGATTGTTATACACAAGAGTCAATAAAACCCACACGCCACAAGTTGGATAGTTGGGCATCTACTCTAACACAGGACTGGCATTTGCAGGGGCTTCCTTCGGAGGGCTCTTCTCTAGCGTGTAGAGAAGTTTCTCCGAAGCCAAGACAATCTTGAGGTTTCGAATCCAATCTTGGTAGTTTAAGCTAGTGAACTTGTTGCTATCCAGTATAGCAGCAAGTGGATTTTTTATCAAAGACATAATGAAAGCAGTTTATACTGAAAATAAAAAGAGACATGCATTACAGACTATTCATGAAAAACGCTAAAACATAAAACATGGTCATTTAGTTTTATGAATCACCCTTCCACTATTTTAACGATTTCACCACCCTCAAATGAAATCGAGAAATCAAGTTTCCTTAGTGGGTATATATAGTCCAATCAAGGAATCACGGTCCCGAATAATATCAGCCAACCATGATCCTCAAAAGGTAGAGCCCAATTGCAACAGATGCAACCTCCATGTATTTACCTCACGTTCAGTAAGGGCCCAATAATATGACGCCGATTACTATCACGTGTCAAGATGAACCATCAATGTTGAGTTGTAATGGACGGTCGCCATAACGTTCCCAATAATATGAGCCAATGTCATGGGAGTTCCATCCAACTCACAGCAAGTGTCAATGACGTGTACAACTTTCTGATACATAGAACCCACCCAATAATATGAGCCGGGCTATGTATGTGGGTAGATCTATTCATTTCAAAAGCAACGTAGGTATTGTGCAATTTTATGGGAGGTCAAACCTCTCAGTTGATTAATTAAAAGAGACGATGTTCGCTAGAATGTGACGATCCAATACGGGCCTTAATGCATGAATGATTTTGTTTTAATATTTAGTTCAGATTACTTTTGTACAGTTGTTTTCCGTTCAATGAAAATGGCTTCCTTGATACTGATCCAGAGCTTCTCCTTTCAACGACATCCATCGGACGTCCAAAAAAACAAGTGGCCCATCACACATCTGTCCCTATGTAATACTGTCTGATCCAGTATTGATTTGGTATCGTGGTTTGAACTGAAATTATCTTTGGTCATGGAACATTCTGCGTCACAAAACATAAACCTAAACACTGTGATTTACATTTACACGCACATACTCTCAAGATTGAGTCTAGCCAACTAACACAGACCATTTTGATACAAAGAATCCAGGTTTGGAATGTGACCTCAGGTTGCTGATCCGGTTGGTTATAACAAATGTCGATCAAGAAAATGATACATGGTGTGGGAATTTGAATCAATTTGTTTTATGATCAATTTATAAGTCATGGACTAACATTCTCTAATAGTTCTTCCAGGTGATTGGAGGGGTTAAGGCCCACTTAAAAACCAACCTCCTTAGACAAAGCAACGCCCTTCAGGGAGACTTAGCCGCTACAAGCCATTTTTAAGCTAGTCTATAAAGGACTCCCTTAGATAACGTTTTGTCACATTTCCTCATAATTATCAATAAACTAAGTTCCTTCAATTTATTCATGAAACTTTTAACCTTGATATAAATTTTAAATCAAATTTAAAATGAGGGATTTTAATTTTGTAATTTGGTCTCAATAATTTTAAATCAAATTTTAAAAATTGCAGATTCAACAAATATATATCACATATATAATTAGGATGATCGATAACCGAGAGCTATGCGATCCCTGGTTTCCAAGCACGGATCTAGGTCCAATCCTAGGTGATATGCAGTATGCAAATGCAATCCTATTACATAAGCTTCCAGTTTTACATGTCTTGATTCTTCAATATCTTTGATCATCATCTCCATCATCTTCAAAAGTATCCTCACACTAAGTCTAGTATTTATATTTAAATATCCATGACAAATAAGGGATACATTTTAAAGGGGTGGGAACGGGCCATAAACCAGGCCCACTTTGAAATGATTTCAACAATATTACAACCAAGAAATGTAGAACCTAGCATACACGTAACACATTGGTCATGGCTCTCGATCATCCCAAACATTATTTATTCAATTAATCCAATTAACTTGATATAAATAAAATAATCAAATCAAATTTGATTTTATCCATTAAAAATCATATTTTACATATAAAATCATATTTTATAAACAAAATCTTAATTTTCCATTTTAATTGCATCAATTTTGGGCTTAAAACAATTTTAGGTCCAGTATATCAAAAATTTTCAAAAATTAATTTTTGTCCAACCAAAATGCCCAATAGCAAGTCGGCACAAGAACCCCTCGGGCCGCCCGGGATAGGCCCGGAAAAACCCTAGAATTCAAAATCCACCGCCGCATCTCCAAACCAGCACCGCCACACGGGTGGTGCCCCGCTGCCCGCACGCGTGCAGAACCTGTGCTAACGTCGTGCGCGTCCTGGTGCGCAACGTGTGCGCACGGGAGCGGCAACCTGCGCGACCAGCTCGTGCAAGAGGAGCGGCGGGTGCGTGCACAAGCGGGTGCGTGCACAAGCGTGGGCAACGTGTATGAACCCCCGTGCGCGACGTGCGCGCACGGGTATCGGCCAGTGCGCGCATCGCCTGACGAGGAGTGCGCGCGGGGTGTGTGCGACAGGCGCGCAACGCCTGCCGATACGTGCGCGCACAGTGCGCGTCCACCTGCACGATACGCCCAGCGATTCGCGTGTCGCGTGACGGGCGTGAATTGTGTGGCGCGATGTGCGCACGGTGGCCGGCTGTGATCCGTGGGCGGCGTGCGGCGCCGTGTTGCCGGAAATTTTTTTTTATTTTTTGAAAAATGAGTTATTTTATACAATTAAGGCACAATGGTGTATTGACAGATCCGAGCCAAAGCTCTGATACCACTGTTGGTGCAGTGCAGCGGTGGATCCGGATCCCGCTCCCAAGGCGCAACGGAAGAATTTAAAAATTGGAACCCGGGAACGGTCAATACACCTATACAATAATCTAAACATTCATTGAATGTTCAGAAGGTACCTTGATGGTGTCTAGGCACCTGGCTCAGACCAATTCCACGAGTGAATTTCAATTCAACGATTGAACGGCTGGATCGATGCCTAATCCGGTCCCCGACCAAAATCTCAACTCTTTCGTCGGTTTTCACTAGAAAACCAATAAAAATTTCACGGACGAAATCTTCTCGCCGTGATGGTCAGAACAAATTCCGACGACGGCGGCAATGGCGATGGAGGAAGGGAGAGGGGAGGAGTTTGCTGAATAGATTTTGATGTTTTTCTTTCTCACTCTTGAAAGTGTCTCCTCATTGCCATATTTATAGATTGAGGGATAGAGTTTGATTTGAACAAAACAGTGAACATTCGATTCAACTCAAACAGTGAACATTCGGTTCAACTCAAACTATGAACATTCGGTTCAACTCAAACAGTGAACATTCGGTTCAAGTCGAACTGTGAACATTCGTTTCGACTCCCTTGATTTTGGTCTCATCATAATCCCGATCGATGATCAGATATCATCGATGTGCTCAGTTTAGTGACCCTCAATGATTCAGGGATACAACTAGCCGTGGGCTCACAATATTTGTGACTCCGAGAACACATTTTCGGACTTACCCATCGAATCATGGTAAAGCGTCTAGCAACATCGCCCCATGATCCCCTAGGTATCATTTATAGTTCCTGCAAGAACCAGTCGGTCATGGTTAGCGTACAGTACGGTCCTTTCAACTCAACTATCCCGATCAGATCAACGATCATTGGTAAATCGAGAGTCGTTGGAGATCCAATAACCATGCATACATCTTGGAGATCAAACAGTGACATCGCATGTGTTACTAGGTAAACCCTTTTACCTAAAACATATCTAGTACTTTGGCCAGAGATTTTCCACACTATTATCTCCTCAGATAGCATAGGATATCCATGCACAAGGGCGAGCAGTGAATCCTCGACAACGAAGCATCGACTCCTACATGCATCGGGACCTCACCCAACCCCGCCACCTAATGACCCCAACTGAGTCGGTAAAAGGGTCAAAGTGAGGCACCTATAATGTAGAGTCTCAATGACGTTTCGAGTAATAAGGACTAATCTGTACAACCAAGACATCGAACTTAATCCACTCGAAAAATGGTAACCACTTGGAAAGTCCGAACGAGGGTAGTTCGATAGATCACCAGGTCACTATCCATCTGCATGCTCAGAACATCACTATGTTCCCTACCAATAAAATGTGGTACTTCGCATCGCAGATGCTAGTCTCAAACTCGGTCTTTATTCTCTTTTGGACTGCCCAATCGACTAGGAACAGGTTTAGAATACACAGTGACTATTAGATGTGTTTCATGATAACCATCAAATTCACTATCACATCTAACATACACTATAGTGCATTCAAAGTCTTTATCCAACAATTGTAATCATAATATTGAAGATAAACAATGCCATAAAAGAATGCGAATTTCATAAATAAAGATCGTTTTACATAGAGTAAACAAGAACCCACATGTCACAAGTTGGCTAGTTGGGCACCTAATCTAACACTAAGGACCGAAATCAACACTTAAAAGTCTCACTTACCTGAAACAAAACTCAACTCTGCCAGGAATCAAGAAATACAGCTCACGAAGCTTCTCTTAGACTTCCTTAGTTTGGCCTCTACTCCAACCTAGTATTGAAATGTAGAGCTTGAAGCGAGGTTTCCAACCATAGTACATTTGCTCAAAACTAATCGGTCAATCTCTGATGATCAGAAAATAAAGGTATCGGATGAACAGTGTATCAACGAGGGTTTCAGGAAATATCTGCCGACACTCAAGAGGTGATAAGGTTCCTGAGGTCTAAAAATAACTAAGTTTTTGGTTTAACGGCGAATATATATATTTAATTTCCTAAGATCTGGTCTACAGTAACTTCGGACCAGATCAGACCTCCACCGTTCCAGCTTAGGCATGCACACATACCAGATCGCGCAATTAGATCATATCACGCATCGCATCAGATCGTGCACTCAGATCATATCACGCACACCGTTCAGCTCACACAATACCCAGCTCAGCTCGGAGGTAATACATCGGATTATGCCTCATGCACAGTAACCTCAGATCGCACTTACTCAGATAACGTGTCGACCAGATTGCGCTCACAGACACAGGTCAGCTCTAGCGCGCTGAACAGCTCTCTTGCACACTCAGCTGTCCCGCACACTGATCGCGTGCCCTATAGCACAGGAGAATAAGATTAGTTCATACCAAATCTGACCAGACGAAACAGTTCATGCCACGCACAACAGAATCAGATCACATACTGGTCATCCACGCACTTCAACAGCTCTCACCCGATACGAATGTCACCAGCAGTTTTCACCACAACTGTTCTTCACCATCAGCTTTCGCCCAAGATGATTTAACCAAAAAACGCAGCACAATGTCCCTAATCTCACTACTCAGCTCAGAACGTTGCATAACTCCCAAACCTGAATCTAGTTTACGCCCTACTACTCAAACTGATATCAGCTCAGCTCTCACTATCTAGATCAGGTTGAACGGTCATACCAGCACCGAGGATTCAGCTTATCTTACGGTCTTCAGAACCGTATGCGCTACTTGGATCAGCACGTACCTCCACAGCTCAGCTTAGGGTACTCTATCCAGTACGCATCACTCAGGTCAGCTTTTGATGCTCTATTCAGCTTACGACAACCAAAATAGGTAGTGATACTCTCAGATTGCAGCGCATATACTTGGAGAAGCTCGTGATGGTCAAATTCAGCTCTCGAAGATCAACTTAGCTCGCGACGTCAACTCAGCTCATGACGGTCAACTCAGCTCGCGATCTCAGATCAGCTCACGTCTGCTATTCCTTGTTAAATTATACTTCCTGACTCACTATCAGCTCAGAACGCTACACTGGACCCACTCTCACTACAGCAGCAAAGGCTCAGCTCACAAACTTAGCACGGCTCAACACCGCACAATACTTGCCTATCATCTTGCACCCGATCTGGTCAAATCCATCAGTCACACTATGCTTTGGACAATATCGTATAACTACACCAGCAAGCTTCTAAGCTGAATCTCTCATTCAATACGTCCAGTGCACTTCAAACTGAGTCATTTATCCACCAAAATCTAATCAGCTTACGTCCTAAAATCAGCACAAGCCACCCAAGCCGCTCGCACAAGCGCTAACCCAATCTGAAACCCAAAACAGCTTTCACCATCAGCTTTGCACAGAGCTTGCATCTGAGCTGAGCCGTTGCAACTGATAACTCCCTAAGCTGAATGATCTCAAATTATTAACCTAATCTGAACTGATTAAGCACTACTTACCTTGGCTAATTAGAGTTCTCATAGGACCAATCTGCATAGTTTCAAAAATTATACATTATGATGTTGAAAATAATTATTCAGACCACCTAATCCAAATTAGACCCCTATCAGCTAAAAGGAAAGTCATACTTCCGCAGCCATTTTTGCAAGTCATACTCCCAACCTTCCTCCTGTTAGAGTAGATTCCCAACTAGCCAACTTGTGGCATGTGGGTTTTTATTGACTCTTTGTATAACGATCTTTATTTATGAAATTCGTATTATCTTTATGGCATTCTTTATCTTCATTATTTTATAATGTTAACAATTGTGTTGGATAAAGACCTAGAATGCACCATAGTGTATGTTAGATGTGATAGTGGATATGATGGCTATCATGAAACACATCTAATAGGCACTGTGTGTTCTAAACTCGTTCCTAGTCGATTGGGCCGTAAAAATGAGGATAAGGCCGATCTTTATTTATGAAATTCGTATTATCTTTATGGCATTCTTTATCTTCATTATTTTATAATGTTAACAATTGTGTTGGATAAAGACCTAGAATGCACCATAGTGTATGTTAGATGTGATAGTGGATATGATGGCTATCATGAGCTCAATTTGTTGAGCATAGGAGGTGGAAGGATGGAAGTGTGACTTTCTAAAAGTCAACAGGGGTCAAAGTGCAATTTCACTAAAGTTTGGGCTAGTTTGACTATCCATGAAACTTGGAGGGGCTAAACTGCAATTATGGACTAGGTGGTCTGAAAAATTGTTTTCTCATCATAATACTCAGTTTTGAAAACTGTGTACATCGGTCCGATCTGATCGTCGATTGGGATTATGATGGAGCCACGGCGATGTACTTGAACCGAATGTTCATATGGACCTGGGCCCGCCCCAGGCCCATTGGGTTGGTTCAAGCCCATGCACCACCTATATATACATGACCTAGGGCTACATTAGCGACAACTCAACTCTCTACACACATAACCCTAGCCGCCGACCCCCAACTCTCCTCCTCTCCCTCTCGGCCGCACGTCCCACGCGCCGCCCGTCATCGCGCCACGCGCCGCAGCCCGTCTTGCCGTCAGACTTGTTCTGACCACCGCGACGAGGAGATTCCGTCCGTGATAAATTCGTCACGTTTTCTAGTGCAGACTGACGAAGGAGTCGTGATTCCAGTCATGGACCGGATTAGGAGAACGACAACCGCCAACCGTTGAAATGACAATTTCCTCGTGAAATTTATCGGAGCCAGGTGCCTAGACGCCAGCAAGGTACCAAATCTAAACATCCTATGGATGTTTTATTGATATTATTGTTATGTATTGACCGTTTCCGATGCAAAATTTTAAATCTTCCGCTGCGCCCCGGGAACGGGATCCGGATCCGCCGCTGCGCCAACAGTGGTTCAGAGCTTTGGCTCGGATCTGTCAATACATAATTTTGTACCTGTATTGCATCAGATCTCAATTTAAAATTTTAAAAAAAAATAAATAATTTTCCGACTGCCGGCGCCACCGTGCAGGCCGCGAACCCTTAGGTTTTCGGGGCATTGGATTCTCACCAATGTTTGCGTTACTCAAGCCGACATTCTCGCTTCCGCTTCGTCCACCGCTGCTCGCGCGGAGGCTTCCCTCTAAGGCGGAACGCTCCCCTACCGATGTATTTTTACATCCCACAGCTTCGGCAGATCGCTTAGCCCCGTTCATCTTCGGCGCAAGAGCGCTCGATCAGTGAGCTATTACGCACTCTTTCAAGGGTGGCTGCTTCTAGGCAAACCTCCTGGCTGTCTCTGCACCCCTACCTCCTTTATCACTGAGCGATCATTTAGGGGCCTTAGCTGGTGATCCGGGCTGTTTCCCTCTCGACGATGAAGCTTATCCCCCATCGTCTCACTGGCCGACCTTGA
>KQ990553.1:184118-193645 GCA_001598015.1 Dorcoceras hygrometricum
AATGATTTGCAGGTAATGATAAGAAGCCGACATCTTAGAGAGGGTGAGACCCACTTGAGTCTTGGAAACGGAGCAAGTGTTGCTGCTGTAGCTATAGGAGATTTCTATTTATTTCTGTCTTCAAATTTTAAGTTGTTATTGAGAAACGTTTTTTTGTTCCCGAATTAATAAAGAACATCATTCTGTTTCTATGCCTGATAGTGATGGATACTCTTGTCATTTTGCTAATTCAATTTGCAATATATACAGGAATGAATGTTTGATTGGAATTTGAGAACGCGAAAACGATCTATACACCTTAAAATTAAAAGAAGTTCCAACTCGCGATGTGGAAACACATACAACAACTATTAAAAGGAAAAACGATAGCTTGAACCCAGCACAACTTTGGCACGCTAGGTTAGGTCATATTTCCTTGAGAAGGATGAACAAGTTGGTTAGGAGTGACATGTTTGATATGTCTGACATCAACTCCCTACTGACTTGTGAGTCTTGTCTCAAGGTAAAGATGATTAAACTGTTGGGGAACAACGGTGTAGGATCCGGATCCCGCCTCCCGGGGCACAGCAGAAATAAAATTGCTCGGAAGATGATCAATACAATAAATACAAATACATTCATAGGGTGTTTTCGTTGATTACCTTGCTGGCAACTCGTGCCTGGCTCCGACCAGTTTCGCGAGGAAACCGGCACTTCACGGTAGGCGGCGGTAGATTACGTCAATCAGGTCCATGACCGGAAACGATCTCCCTCCGATCAGCCTGCAATATAAGACTGATGGATTTTATCACCAACGGATTCTCCTCGAAAAGTTGGCCGGAGCAAGTCCGGCGAGGCGGCGGCGAGGCTTTGGAGGAGAAAGGGGGCGGCGCTTTTAGAGCTAGGGTTAGGGTTGTAATCAAGTTATGATTCTCATCATTAGTCATGAAGCCCTTAAGTCTAATTAAATAGACTTGTGATAGACTTGGACCGGTCCAACGGGCCCGGGTCCAACGAATGAACATTCGGTTCATCTCTATCACCGTGACTTCATCGTAACTTCGATCGCCGATCAGATCGGACCGATTGACTCAGTTTCTAAAACTAAATACTATGATCTGAAAAACCATTTTTCAGAACCCCAGTGCAAAATGACCGTTTTGCCCCTCAACAGCGGGAAATCACGATTTGACCCCTGTTGACTTTTAGGAAGTCGCACTCCCCAAAATCCTCCTCAAGTTCTCAACACATTGAGCTCAGTATCCGTGCGGGAATATCGAATCCAGTACTTGTGTGACCCTCAATGGTTCAGGGATACAGCTAGCCGTGGGCCCAAAACCATTGCGGCTCCGGAATCACAATTCCGGACTTGCCCATCGGATCATGGTAAGAGCGTCTAGCAACATCGCCCGATGATAGTGCATGCAAGAACCAGTTGGTCGTGCCTGCAACATATCACTGATAGTGCCTGCAAGAACCAGTTGGTCGTGGTTAGCGTACAGTACGGTCCTTTCAATCCATATATCCCGATCAGATCAACGACCATTGGTAAATCGAGAGTCGTTAAAGATCCGATAGCTATGCATACATCTTGGAGATCGAATAGTGACATCGCAAGTGTAACTAGGTAAACACATTTACCTAAAACACTTCTAGTACTCTAGCCAGAGATTTATACACTATTATCCCCTCAGAAAAGCATAGGATATCCACGTATGTCTGCGAGCGGTGAATCCTCGACAACGATGCATCGACTCCTACATCCATCGGGGTCTCACCCAATCTCTCCGCCTAATGACCCCAAGTGAGTCGGAAAACGAGTCAAAGTGAGACGCCTATCATGTAGAGTCTCAATGACGTTTCGAGTCATGAGGACTAATCAGTATAACCAAGACCTCGGACTTATCCACTCGACAAGGTAACCACTTGGAAAGTCCGAACGAGGGTAGTTCGATAGATCACCAGGTCACTATCTATCTGCATGCTCAGAACATCACAATGTTCCCTACCAATGAAACATGGTACTTCGCATCGCAGATACTAGTCTCGATCTCGGGCGGCCTTATCCTCATTTTGACGGCCCAATCGACTAGGAACTAATTCAGAATACACAGTGACTATTAGATGTGTTTCATGATAGCCATCATACCCACTATCACATCTAACATACACTATAGTGCATCAGCCTGCACTAGAAGCACTGACGAATTCTGCACGAACGGATTCTCCTCGAAAAACTAGGCCGGAACGATTTCCGGCGAAGCGGCGGGCGGCGAACGGCGGCGGCGTGAGGTAATTTGAAGAGAGGGGCGGCGGTTTGCACTTAGGGTTAGGTTTAGTTGTAACACTAGTGTAGAGGTTAAGTCAAAGTTCTACATTAAATAGAATAGGCGATGGATTTGGATCCGGCCCAACGGGTCCGGGTCCTACGGATGAACATTCGTTTCATCTCCATCACCGAGACTTCACCGTAACTCCGATCGCCGATCAGATCCAGATCGACTCAGTTTCTAAAACTGAATACTATGATCTGAAAAACCATTTTTCAGAACCCCAGTGCAAAATGACCGTTTTGCCCCTCAACAGCGGAAAATCACGATTTGACCCCTGTTGACTTTTAGGAAGTCGCACTCCCCAAAATCCTCCTCAAGTGCTCAACACATTGAGCTCAGTATCCGTGCGGGAATCTCGAATCCAGTACTTGTGTGACCCTCAATGGTTCAGGGATACAGCTAGCCGTGGGCCCACAACCATTGCGGCTCCGGAATCACAATTCCGGACTTGCCCATCGGATCATGGTAAGAGCGTCTAGAAACATCGCCCCATGATCCCCTAGGTATCACTGATAGTGCCTGCAAGAACCATTTGGTCGTGGTTAGCGTACAGTACGGTCCTTTCAATCCATATATCCCGATCAGATCAACGACCATTGGTAAATCGAGAGTCGTTAAAGATCCGATAGCTATGCATACATCTTGGAGAACGAATAGTGACATCGCGAGTGTAACTAGGTAATCACATTTACCTAAAACACTTCTAGTACTCTGGCCAGAGATTTATACACTATTATCCCCTCAGATAGCATAGGATATCTACGCATGTCTGCGAGCGGTGAATCCTCGACAACGATGCATCGACTCCTACATGCATCGGGGTCTCACCCAATCTCGCCGCCTAATGACCCCAATTGAGTCGGCAAACGAGTCAAAGTGAGACACCTATCATGTAGAGTCTCAATGACGTTTCGAGTCGTGAGGACTAATCAGTACAACCAAGACCTCGAACTTATCCACTCGACAAATGATAACCACTTGGAAACTCCGAACGAGGGTAGTTCGATATATCACCAGGTCCAGTCATACCCACTATCACATCTAACATACACTATAGTGCATTCTAGGTCTTTACTCAACGCAATTGTTAATCATCATACAACACAATGAAAGTAAAGAATGCCATAAATAAATGCGAATATCATATATAAAGATCGTTTCATACAAGAGTCTATGAACCCACACGCCACAAGTTGGCTAGTTGGGCATCTACTCTAACATAAACAACCCTTCAAGGGCAAGCCTGAACGTGCTCAAGGCCTATTGGATTTGATCCATACTAATGTGTGTGGCCCACTTAGTATTGGTACTAAGTACGGTACTTCATCACCTTTACCGATGATTACTCTAGGTATGGGTACTTGTACTTAATGAAGCACAAGTCTGAATCCTTTGAAAGGTTCAAAGAATTCAAGGTTGAAGTAGATAATCAGTTGGGGAAACGTATTAAAACGCTTTGATCCGATCGAGGTGGAGAATACTTAAGTGCTTAATTTCAAGACTATCTTAAAGAGAATGGGATTCTCTCACAGTGGACCCCTTCGGCCACACCACAACTCAATGGTGTAGCAGAGCGACGTAATCGAACTTTGATAGACATGGTTCGATCTATGATGAGTTTCACCGAGCTTCCTACCTCGTTTTGGGGCTATGCGCTCGAAACGGCGGTAATGTTGTTGAACAATGTCCACACCAAGGCGGTGGATAAGACTCCATATGAGATATGGATGGGCAAGCCGCCCAAATACTCATACATGAGGATTTGGGGATGTCCTGCTTACGTGAAGCAGACCGTGGGAGATAAGCTGGATAATAGATCCATTTTATGTTACTTCATTGGGTATCCAAAGAATTCTATTGGATACTGCTTCTACTATCCCAATGAAACAAAAGTGTTTGTTTCTAGAAATGCCACCTTTCTGGAAAGGGAGTTTCTACTCGATAGAAAAGGCAAGATAGTAGAACTCGAAGAGGTTCGAGAACCATATGAAGTACCAAGTGAATCTCCCGCACCTCAAGAGCCAATACCAGAAATGGTCGCACCTAGGAGATCTGAAAGGGTTCCTAGGGCTCCTATTAGATATAGTTTCCTCCTTGAAGATGATCAAAGTGATCAAACTATTGGATGTGATCCAAGAACTTTCAAGGAGGCGATTTCCGATGCTGATTCTAATTTGTGGCTTGAAGCAATGCAATCTGAGATTGACTCGATGCATTCAAACCAAGTATTGACTCTTGTTAATCCTCCCGAAGGAATAGTTCCTATTGGGTGTAAATGGATATACAAGAGAAAACTTGGGCCTGATGGTAAGGTACTGACCTACAAGACACTACTGGTCGCGAAAGGTTACACTCAAAGGCAAGGTGTTGACTATGATGAAACCTTTTCACCAGTCGCTATGTTCAAGTCAATTAGAATCCTACTGGCCATAGCCGCATGGTACGACTATGAGATATGACAAATGGATGTGAAAACTGCGTTCCTTAATGGAAACATTAAGGAAGAGATCTATATGACGCAGCATGAGGGTTTCACACCGGTAGGAAGTGAGTATAAAGTATGCAAACTTCAGAGATCGATCTACGGTCTCAAACAAGCATCGAGAAGTTGGAACCTAAGATTCGATGAAACAATTAAGGAATTTGGTTTCATCAAGAATCCCGAGGAGCCATATGTGTATAAGAAGGTAGTTAAAAATGCTGTGACATTCCTTGTACTTTATGTTGATGACATTCTACTCATTGGGAATGATGTAGGAATGTTGCAGTCAACTAAAGTGTGGTTGTCTAGTAGATTCTCGATGAAGGACATGGGTGAAGCATCCTATATTCTAGAAATACATATCTATAGAGATAGATCAAAAAGAATGCTCGGACTCACCCAAGCCACCTACATCGATACCATACTTAAGCGGTTCTCTATGGAAGAGTCCAAGAGAGGACACCTACCTATGTGCCACGGGGTCACTCTATCTAAGTCTATGTGTCCAAAGACTGATGAGGAGATAGAGAGTATGACACGTGTGTCATATGCCTAGGCAATAGGTAGTATTATGTATGGCATGATCTCAACTAGACCGGATGTCGCATATGCTCTGAGTGTCACGAGCCGCTACCAAGCCAACCCCGGCCAAATGCATTGGAAGACTGTGAAAGATATTCTTAAGTACTTACGAAGGACTAAGAATATGTTCATGGTCTATGGGGGTGGTGAACTGAAATTGGAAGGCAACACTGATTCTAGCTTCCAATGTGACGTGGATGATTCGAAGTCAACCTCTGTATTTGTATTCATGCTCAATGGTGATGCTGTCTCTTGGAAGAGTTCCAAGCAAGACACCATTGCGGATTCAACCACTGAGGCTGAGTACATCGCAGCATCAGCTGCTGCTAAAGAGGCGGTTTGGATAAGGAATTTCGTCCAAGAGTTGGGTGTAATCCCTGAAGGAGTTGGTCCAGTCCCGGCGTGCTGCGACAACACGGGTGCCGTTGCGCAAGCAAAGGAGCCTAGGTCTCACCAAAGATCCAAACATATACTGAGGAAATACAACATAATCCGGGATATTGTGGCTAGAGGTGACATAGCAGTCGAGAGAGTCACCTCTGCAGACAACATTGTTGATCCACTTACGAAGCCCTTGCCAGGACCGTTGTTTGAAAAACATCGCGAAACAATGGGACTGCGTCTGATGAGTAGTTGGCTTTAGGGCAAGTGGGAGATTGTTAGAGTAGATGCCCAAATAGCCAACTTGTGGCGTGTGGGTTTTTATTGACTCTTTGTATAACGATCTTTATTTATGAAATTCGTATTATCTTTATGGCATTCTTTATCTTCATTATTTTATAATGTTAACAATTGTGTTGGATAAAGACCTAAAATGCACCATAGTGTATGTTAGATGTGATAGTGGATATGATGGCTATCATGAAACACATCTAATAGTCACTGTGTATTCTAAACACGTTCCTAGTCGATTGGGCCGTCAAAATGAGGATAAGGTCGCCCGAGCTTGAGACTAGCATCTGCGATGTGAAGTACCACATTTCATTGGTAGGGAACATTGCGATGTTCTGAGCATGTAGATGGATAGTGATCTGGTGATCTATCGAACTACCCTCGTTCGGACTTTCCAAGTGGTTACCTTGTCGAGTGGATAAGTTCGAGGTCTTGGTTGTACAGATTAGCCCTCACTACTCGAAATGTCATTGAGACTCTACATGATAGGTTCCTCACTTTGACCCGTTTACCGACTCAGTTGGGGTCATTAGGTGGCAGGATTGGGTGAGGTCCCGATGCATGTAGGATTCGATGCTTCGTTGTCGAGGATTCACCGCTCGCCTTTGTGCGTGGATATCCTATGCTATCTGAGGAGATAATAGTGTGATAAATCTCTGGCTAGAGTACTAGATGTGTTTTGGGTAAATGGGTTTACCTAGTAACACACGCGATGTCACTATTTGATCTCCAAGATGTATGTATAGTTATTGTGTGAGGCTCTCAGCTCACAATTACGTCTCTAATCTCGATCAGTGGGTGATTAATTTAAACTAAACAAGTTTATTAAATCTAGAAATTTACTCTGGTTCGTATATAAGATAATAAACATTCCTTATTTTGGGTAACCAGCAGAAGCGTAAAATGGTTCAGTTTATACAACCAGCAGAAGCTTAAAGGATTTAGCCTGTATCGTACACGTTATTCATTTATGAAAATACTGCATCGTCTTCGGTAAGTACAAGCTAAGTTGTCTAGTACATGCTGGATTCTTATATACAAACTCAGACTTGAGCAACCTAAGACCAACTGTTCAAAAACATATAAACTATCAGCTGGCAGCTATTCTTCCTGCTGCTGACCATCGTCTAGGCAATTACCTCTCGCTACCCTTGGTTGCTCCCCACTAGTTTCTTCCTCCTGTTGTCATGCACACATACAAAACACAACAACAGCCGGATAAACTCCGGGGAGAATCATCTCAAGATAATCAGCAGGTACGCATAATAACAATAAATGCATAACAGTGTATCAACTGAAATTAAATGCAATGACATGAAATGATTCTAGTTCTTCTCTTTCATCTCCGAATTGATTCCATATCAGTTCGACGCCATCAAGATTCGTATCCGATCTTGACATGAATATTCATCTATCGAAACCATCTCCGGCTTCGAAAATCAGGCCAACTCAGTCCTGGGCATTAGAATCAATTCAATTCTCTTCAATATGCAAACTCATGCAAATATAAAAAGATCCACTACCTGTGATGGATCGACACACACATAACTCAAGTTCTAAATCAAGAACAGTAATCAAGTATTCAAACAAGATATACTCCCATCGCTTCGAAGGTGGATAACGATAAATAGATTCATCAACTGCTGTTCATCGTCCTCAGTCGCTATTCGAATATCATGTTCTTGGTCTTCAGCAGACGCAACAACCAGCTGTTGTCGCAACCAGTCGCAATATGAATCCAGTCGCAACATGAATCCAGTCGCAACATAAATCCAGTCGCAACATTTCAAAACTCAAAACGATGTCGTTACGTATCCTCAGCTGGTACTACCTTTTTATTCAAAGAAACCAGCAGCTGGTCGCACTTCTCTTCTAACAGCTGATTTCGCAACATTAGTCGAAACGGCATCGTATCAACATTTCCTGTTTATACTCAAAACGGTGTCGCATTGTTCCCTCGACTGGATAATCAGCAGATACCAAATTCTCTCGATTGATTTCCAAATCCTCGTCTGGTTGCTAAACGACATCGTATCAAGGCTCATAGTCATAATTCAAAACGCTGTCGTATATTCTCTCAGCTGGAACTAATTTCCCCTCGACTGGTTTGTGTTTAATATCAAAACGACGACGTCGCACCTACGTCATCCAGCCGATACACTATCAACCAGCAGGTGTACATCAAAACCAGCAGGTATATAAACCAGCAGATGCGTAAGAAACTCTTGCTGCTGATTTTTCGTGCGTAACAATAACTAACACGTGGCGCTCTCTCATTAACTCTTATAGTCGTGCGTTCGCTTCCAGCTGAAATCAACACTAACGCTTCAACTGAATTTCAAATTTCCACCAGTCGCGAGCTACAGTAACCTGCTGCTGATCTTATCAAATCGCTTCGTCTGGTTACTTCGTCTGGTTCTCATACTTAACGAAATTTAACGATACACCGTTCCTTAATCACTCCACACTTCCAGAAGAAATCCGAACTCATAATCAAGCTTCATCAACTCGTAAATGTCGAAATTACTCGACTAATCCTCTTTTTAATGATTCTGGGCATTACATTTATCCCCCTCTAAGATTCGAGTTCGTCCCCGAACTCATCAGCAGTCGCTATACGCATATAGGAATCATGCAGTAACAAACCTTCGTATCAATTAACACATAAAAAAAAAATTGCACCATTAGCAGTTACCTAAATAACATCATCAGGAGCTGCGTGTGCTTGTTCTTCAGTCAAAGCAAACACTCTCGCTTGCTGTTTTGGAGGTTGACTTACTGTTTGGCTTCCTCCTTGTCTACCCTGCTGCTGATTCTGAGGTTGAAATGAATATACAGAGGAGGCTTGCCTTTCTGGTACTGGTACTGTTCTCGCTGTTCCCGGATTCTGTGTATTCCCAGAATCACGTTGAGGACAAACTCGTGCAAAATGTCCCGGTTGATTGCAAATACGGCAAAGGCCAGACACGGATCAGTGGGTGATTAATTTAAACTAAACAAGTTTATTAAATCTAGAAATTTACTCTGGTTCGTATATAAGATAATAAACATTCCTTATTTTGGGTAATCCAGCAGAAGCGTAAAATGGTTCAGTTTATACAACCAGCAGAAGCTTAAAGGATTTAGCCTGTATCGTACACGTTATTCATTTATGAAAATACAGCACCGTCTTCGGTAAGTACAAGCTAAGTTGTCTAGTACATGCTGGATTCTTATATACAAACTCAGACTTGAGCAACCTAAGACCAACTGTTCAAAAACATATAAACTATCAGCTGGCAGCTATTCTTCCTGCTGCTGACCATCGTCTAGGCAATTACCTCTCGCTACCCTTGGTTGCTCCCCACTAGTTTCTTCCTCCTGTTGTCATGCACACATACAAAACACAACAACAGCCGGATAAACTCCGGTGAGAATCATCTCAATATAATCAGCAGGTACGCATAATAACAATAAATGCATAACAGTGTATCAACTGA
>KQ990554.1:29804-47600 GCA_001598015.1 Dorcoceras hygrometricum
CCGCCGATCTTCGCCGGAAATTTGCTTCCGGCCAGTTCGCCGAGGAGAATCCGTTCGTGCTGATCTCGTCAGCGCTTCTAGTGCAGCCTGACGAAGGAGTCTCGGTTCTGGTCGTGGACTGGATTGGCGGTTATCTACCGCCATCCCCCCCCCCATCCCCCCCCGCCGCCCCGCCGCCCCCGCGCCGCCGCCGCCGATCTTCGCCGGAAATTTGTTTCCGGCAGTTCGACGAGGAGAATCCATTCGTGCTGATCTCGTCAGCGCTTCTAGTGCATCCTGACGAAGGAGTCTCGGTTCTGGTCGTGGACCGGATTGGCGATTATCTACCGCAATCTACCGAGAAGAGCCGGGTTCTTGTAATACCGGTTGGAGCCAGGCACAAGTGCCAGCAAGGTATTCGTTTTTGAACATCCTATGAATGACGATTAACTGTAATTGTTGTTTTCGTATTGATCGTCTCCCAGCCTTTTTCTTTTGTTCTTCCGCTGCCTCGCCGGGGGGCGGATCCGGATCCCCAACACCTGCTACTAACAATTCAATAGCAGCAAACAGCCAATAGGGTACAAAAAGGGCTCACAACAGGGAACGACTCGCAGAGATATAACGATGAAGGAGCTCAACAATAAACTGCTAGTATGCGGGTAACAAGGGAGAAGCTCAACACTATTCCATGCGTGCATGCAATGCTAATAAAGCCGATGCAGCATACTAACAGAATGCGGCCAACAACAAATCACAGAGGGGAGCTCACAACATGCTACGTGTGTATACAGAACAATAGCTTGCAATATAACAACAGAAACAGCAGAACAGATGCAAGCAATAGCCGCATATAATCAACAAGCATACACACTGCTCCACATAACAATACACATGCAAATATATCGAGAACAACACAAGGCTGTAATAAAAGCTCACATCCGTACCTGCTTAGATCTTACCAAATACCACACAAAGCTCAAGGCAGAACAGAGCACACATCAGTATTGCACAGAACCGATCACACTAGCTCCTCCACTGCTACTACCAGGAGCAACTCGAGTGCTAACAGCTCGCAGAGATCAATTACGGATCATATAACATACTAGCCCATTACTCCATGAGAAACAACTCGGAGAAGAACTTGGAATGGACCCACGAGCTAACAAACCCTAGGTTACAATGTCCAGCTCGTGTCTACTCTAAAGCTAACAAGACTAGTCTTAAGGCGAAGCCAAGAACAAGGAACAACACTTACATTGCACGGTTACCAGCCCGAGTGAACAACGCGGCTGGGAGAAACAACAAACATCATGCACTCTACCTCTTCGAGTCTCCTCCTTTGGCCATCTCTGGCCACGATACCGATAGGGAACTGACGGGTTTAGAACGGGGTTTCCAACGGTATCACTCTTAACCAAAGCTGGTCGGTCAAACTCCAGCAATCGGGAAAATAGAGGTACGAGTGAACAGTAGACGCGAGGGTTTGTGGAGAGAACGCTTCTCAAACACGAAGAAGGAGTTGGGATATTTTGGTCTAAAATGACTATGTAACGGTCAACAGCCCTATATATATACTACCAAGCTCCATATTTGATCTACAGTTCTACATTCCAGCCCCGGCCTCCTGCTCCAGCTCAGGAACATATGCACACAGATCACGCGTCACCTCAGTTTACGCACTCAGATAAGATCGCATAATAACAGCTCGCACAAAGCACATGTCAGTTCTCGCGCATACAGATCACACACGACTACAATAGATAACAATCTCCCAGCTTAGTCCAGATTACGCACTCCAACCAGCTAAAGGAATCAGCTCAGAACATAAGGCTCAGCTCTTGGCCTCCAGAACATTACACACTACTAGACCAGCACGTATCTCAACAGCTCAGCTCACACAGCTAAGCTCAGACCTCAAAGCTGATACCAGCTTAGGCACGGGTTAGGACGCATCCACTACTACAATAGTAACAGATCACAATCTAGACCGGATTACGCACATGGTCAGCTCATGTGAGACCAACAGTTTACGCCGAACCTGTTCTACGTCACCAGCTTGAACCATGGCAGATTAGATCGAATCTTGCTTACCAGCTTAGGATGCTCCAACATCTTACAACGCCCCAAAGCTGTTCGATAAGACCTCAGATCACCGTGCGTAGTCCAGGAACAGTTTGTGATTCCAGAATAGCTCACGCCTGCTGTTCCCTGCTACATAGTTCTCCTAAGCTGCTAACAGCTTACGAACTCAGCATAGTCCTTGTTGAACAGCTTACGTCTAATCTGGACCACTAATCTGTTCCAACACCCAAGAACAGCACGGCCACTCAATAGCTCGCGCCCGTGCTTACCCAAAGCTGAAACTCAAAAAACTTACACCATTAGCTTAAGGTGAAATGTGATAGCTCTCCACGCTGGATAATCTTGGATGATCAATCCTAGCTACTAATTAACTCGGTTAATCGGGGTCTAACACAACCCACACTCATGCACATACAGATCAGATATAAAACATTGCGATGCTCCAGTATCAAACAAAACTCGGGCAGGAAAATCAAAGATAGTGCAAGTACCTGCAATAAATCCTCCAGGCTTATCACCAGCTTGCTCCCGAGTCAAGGCATTCACCTGAGCTTGTTGAGGTCTCAAAAAATGAGTCTAGGAGGTCCTCCAAATGTAGACGCTTCCCGCGGTTGGAATCCTAATTGATGGGACGGGACAGAGGGATGCGCCTCTATGATGAACCACCATTAGAGCCCTGCTGTGACAAATTAGAGGGATGTCCCCTCTCCGAAGGACACACTCTCGAAAAATGTCCAACTTGCCTGCACTTTTAGCAAGCTCCACGACACTGAGAAGTCAAGTTCTTACTCCCGCACCGACCACACACCACTTCTCTAGAACCACTTACTCCAGAGCTATCTGAACCGAAGAACTCGAATCGATCGTCTCTTAAAATGTTTCCCTTGAGGCTTGAACCTTTGAAATGAGACGTTTGAGGAGACGGAAATGAGTACATCCCTTCAGGCACGGGATGGAAACCTCGTCCAGCTGTCGGCTGAATCTGAGCCTACACATCCAAGAGACTGTCCTCTATGTCTATCGCCCTATCCACCTCCTCAGCATAAGTCGAAGTAGATCCAGCTAGCACCAACTGGAATAATTCCGGTCTCAAACCTCTCAAAAATGGTTCCTCTTCGTCCTTTCTTGGTTAGCAACATGAGGAACATATGAAAGAAGAGAGGAAAAATATCTGGCGTACTCCGCTACCTTCAGATTTCCTTGCACTAGATTATCAAATTCCCTCTGTCAGATGTTATAATACAATTCTAGGATATACTCCCGACGAAAGGCGGCACATAATGTTGTGAGACTCTCTTCCCACAATTAGTCTAATCTCATCTAATGGGCGATTAGTTAATCCAAACGAGTTTATTAAGTGAAATCTGGTTCGTAACAAATTTTTTTATAACAGCAGAAGACTAAAGATCTCAACTTGTATCGCAAAGGCTATTTATTTATAAGTAATACTTACTGTACAAGGTTATTACAACCTAAATTCATTCATACAAGTTTGATCCATAATTACAAAACCAGATTCTAGCAAGACTAAGATTAACTATCCAAAACGTAGACTATCAGCTGGTGTCTAGTCTTCTTGCTTCTCGCCCTTCCTCTAGGTAGTAATCTCTCGCTACCCTTGTTTACTCCCACTAGTTCCTTCCTCCTGTTTTCATGCACACATACAAAACAAAACAACAGCCGGATAAACTCCGGTGAGAATCATCTCAGTATAATCAACAGATATATGCAATGGAACAAGTAAACACATATCAATCAGTATCAGTTCTAGAATGCAATGCAATGACTCTATCTCATTTCTTCGTTCCAGAATTGATTCCATTTCACATCAACGCCATCAAGATTTGTATCCGATCTTGACATGGATATCCATCTATCAAAGTTAACTCCAACTTCAAAAATCAGGTCATCTCAGTCCTGGGCATTAGAATCAATTCATATTCTTTTCATGTTATGCAATATCATGCAAACATAAAAGATCCACTACCTGTGATGGATCGACAAATAAAACTCTAATTCTAAATCAAGAACAGTAACTATAGAGTATGTGATTTCTTCGAGATAACTCAAGAAATATCATTCCTGAGTAATCTAATCCCTGGCTCTCACTGTCAAATTATACCTTCTGTTCGAATTGTTCAAATATCTCTTCAGCTTTCTCGTAATTATTCTCAGTAACTCTCAGAGTTATACTGCGATGTCTATCACAACATTTATAAGGATTCGAATTCAATCTTATTTATAGGAGAATATTTCTGTTATCCGCAGCATTTCCAATGTGTTCAATTCGAATTCCACGTGTCATGCTGAGTATTTATCTATCAATATAGGATAAACTCCCACCACTTCGAAACCCAGCTTCTTCGATCAGTGCTTATAGCGTATCAACTATTCTTCTTGATACAGAGTAATTCTCGCGACTGATGCTAACAATTCTCACGACTGGAAGCAGTAGGTACACTCAGTTGCAGTGATATTCAGTCACAACATAATCAGTTTTTAAAATCAGATGTCATAACTAAGCATAACAACCAGTCGCTGTATTTCAATATCAAAACGACGCCGTACCAACGAACCCAAACGATGTCGCAACATACCAACGGCTGATTCTAGATCTCAACTGAAAGAACTCATCAACTGGTTACACTAAAATATTGCATCGACTGGTCCTGCTATTAGATCAAACGGTGTCGTATCGTGGTTCCTATTTCATAAATCAAAACGACGTCGCGTTGCACCCACGACTGGTTAACCAGCAGATACAACAAACCATCGACTGGTTTTATATCTCTCGACTGGTCGCTGCTTTACAAGCCAATGACTGGTTCTCAAATTCCAAAAGCTGGACAACCAGACATTGCATCAAAATGCTGCGTTTCAATATTCACAACACGGTGTCGCTTCTTGCTAGTCGACTGGTTTCAAAATACAAAATCTGGTACCAGACGTGGTATTAAACGCTGCGTTCTAACTAATACGAACGACGTCGCATAGCTGACATCATCAAATCTGGTTGCTATTCTTTTGCAAAACCAGCTGCAAGCTACAGTAGAGTTGACCGACGTTGACGTCTGGAAATAAAACTACGTGCGTCAACTGGATCTCTTCATGCTATCAAAACGATACCGTTTCATCGTATGCTCGCGCCAATTCACGCAACGCACCAAACTTCATCCAAAACGACAGCGTTTCACTTCCAAGTGCTAAGAAATCAACTCAACCTTCAAATCTTAACCAGATTTCACCTGGAAGGATTTTAATTCGGAATATAGCATTTCCAAAAGAAATCCGAGAATCCTCAACCAGACTTCATCAAAATCTATCGTCTGGGAAATTTGAATTTACTTAATCACTAAATAATAGTCTCGGGCATTACATTTTTCCCCCTATAAAATCTGAGTTCGTCCTTGAACTCGTCAGCAGTCTCTATATGTGCATAGAATAATGAGATAATAGAATATGAATAAGAGCTAACCTCATTGGATCTTCAACTCCATGTCGATTCCATGTAGCTTCTTCAACTTCCCATGTAGCTTCTTCAACTACATGTCGATTCCATTGAATCTTCACCAATGGAATAATCTTCGTTCGGAGAAAAGAAAATTGAATCTTCACCAATGGAATAATCTTAGTTCGGAGTTATTTTCTTTTCGATCAAGAACCTGTATTGGCTGTTCTAAATAACTCAAAGTCTCATCGAGTTCAGCTTCGTCAGCAGGAATAACATGAGATATATCAGGCATATATTTTCTTAGCATCGACACATGAAAGACATCATGTATACCAGCCAACGATGGAGGTAAGGCAATTCGATAAGCAAGATCGCCTATCTTCTCAAGAATTTCATAAGGACCAATGAATCTTGGAGACAATTTTCCACGTTTACCAAATCTAATTGTACGATCAAGAACCTGTATTGGCTGTTCTAAATAACTCAAAGTCTCATCGAGTTCAGCTTCGTCAGCAGGAATAACATGAGATATATCAGGCATATATTTTCTTAGCATCGACACATGAAAGACATCATGTATACCAGCCAACGATGGAGGTAAGGCAATTCGATAAGCAAGATCGCCTATCTTCTCAAGAATTTCATAAGGACCAATGAATCTTGGAGACAATTTTCCACGTTTACCAAATCTAATTGTACCTCTAAAAGGAGAAATTTTCAAAAATATCTGTCCTCTGTTTCAAAATTCAAAGGCCTACGTCTGGTGTTTGCATATTTGGCTTGCCTATGCTGCGCAGTTCTCATCTTCTGCTGAATCAACTTCACCTTCTCAGTCATTTCCCTAATCAAATCTGGTCCCAACTCAGGTACCTCCGATACATCATCCCAATATAATGGTGAACGACATTTCCTTCCATACAACGCTTCAAACGGAGCCATTTTGATACTGGTTTGATAGCTGTTGTTGTATGAAAATTCCACCAGTGGTAATGAATCTTGCCATGAAATACCAAAGTCCAGTATTACTGCTCTAAGCATATCCTCAAGAGTCTGAATTGTTCTTTCAGATTGCCCATCGGTTTGAGGATGATACGCAGTGCTCAGATGTAGTTTTGTACCCAGAGATTGTTGCAAACTACTCCAAAAGTGTGAAGTAAATCGTGGATCTCTATCGGATACAATCGATTTTGGTATACCATGAAGTCTAACCACTTCTTTAATGTAGAGATATGCCATTTGATCATGTCGATAGGTCATTCGATAAGGAATAAAACAAGCAGATTTCGTCAATCTATCGATAATTATCCAAATAGGATCGCAACCTCGGGATGATTTTGGTAATTTCGTTACAAAGTCCATAGAAATGTGATCCCATTTCCATTCAGGAACTGATAGACTTTGTAATAACCCAGCAGGTTTCTTTCTTTCAGCTTTCACCTGTTGACAATTCAAGCATTTAGAAACAAATGCAGTCACATCAGACTTCATTTGCTTCCACCAGTACTGTTTCTTTAGATCATTGTACATCTTTCTACCTTCAGGATGCACACTGAATCTACTTCTATGGGCTTCATTCAAAATCTGATGTTTCAACTCTACAACATCTGGAACAACAAGTCTGTTATTCACATATAAAATATCGTCAGTTCTCACTTTATATTCCGATGAATGCTCAGATTTGACCATCTCAACAGATTTCTGTATATTCAAATCTTTTTTCTGTGCTTCTTTAATTCTTATCAGCAATTCGGGTTCATCCTTGGTAGCATAAATTCTCATCGGCTTCATATCTATCTCAAATGAATATCCAGAAATACAGCAATCCTCTATCAAACTAGATACACCCATCGTAGCCAAAGACAACGCACTAATCTTTCTACTCAGTGCATCAGCTGCTGCATTGGATTTTCCTGGATAATATTTGATTTCACAATCAAAATCCTTCAATAAATCCAGCCATCTTCGCTGCCTCATATTCAATTCAGACTGCGAAAACAAATACTTCAAACTCTTGTGATCAGAAAAGATCTCAAATTTCTCACCACAAAGATAATGCCGACATATCTTTAGTGCAAACACAATGGCTGCCAATTCAAGATCATGAATTGGATACCGGATTTCATGTGTTTTCAACTGTCTCGAGGCATATGCGATCACATGTCCTCGTTGCATCAAAACACACCAGATCCTTGGTGAGAAGCATCACAGTATACCACAAAATCACCAGTACCAGAAGGAATTGTTAACACTGGTGCGGTAGTTAACCTCTTCTTTAATTCAAGAAAACTGTTTTCACAAGCCTCTGACCAAACAAACGGTGCATTCTTCTGTGTCAATTGAGTTATAGGCTTTGCAATACTCGAGAAATCCTGGATAAACCGTCGATAATACCCTGCAAGACCCATAAAGCTTCGAATTTCTGGTACAGACATTGGTCTAGGCCAATTAATCACAGCTTTTGTTTTACTTGGATCAACTGAAATACCATCTCCAGAAATAACATGACCAAGAAATACCACTTTTCGCAACCAAAATTCACATTTCGACAATTTAGCATACAACTTCTCATCTCTCAGAGTTTGCAAAACTGTTCTAAGATGATTCGCATGATCAGCTAGATTCTTTGAATAAATTAGAATATCGTCAATAGATATGATCACAAAATGATCAAGATATTTCTGAAATACCCTATTCATTAAACTCATAAATACTGCCGGAGCATTTGTCAATCCAAATGGCATAACGATGAACTCATATTGACCGTACCTCGTTCGAAATGCAGTTTTCGATATGTCGTCATCTCCTACTCTCAATTGATGATATCTGGATCTCAAATCAATTTTCGAATATACTGACGAACCCTGCAACTGATAAAATAATCATCTATTCGCGGTAGAGGTATATTATCACTTGGTCTAATGTACCCTTTGGCCAGAAGAGAAGATCTTTGCTCCTTCAATTCCGTCAATTCAATTGGTGCCATTCGGTACGGTGCTTTTGATATCGGTTGTGTACCTGGCATCAATTCAATACTGAAATCTACCTCTCGATATGGAGGTAATCCTGGAATTTCATCAGGAAAGACATCAGCAAACTCACAAACTACTGGTATATCAACCAGATTCGGGCTATTCTTCATCGCATCTACTGCGTAAATCAGGAATCCCTCTGCTCCTTTCTGTAATAGCTTAGTCATAGAAATCATAGAAATTAAAGGAATTCTGGCTCGTGACCCTTTACCATAAAATTTCCATTCATCATTTTTCTCGGGTCTAAATCGAACCACTTTCTGGAAACAATCCACTGTTGCCCTGTACTTGGTTAACATATCTATGCCGACGATACAATCAAAATCCGACAACCCAAGCACAACACAATCAATCTCAATCTCATGACCCTCAAACTGTAGTATACAATGCTTAACAGCTTTTACTGATAGCATACCCCTTCCCAGAGGTGAAGAGATTAATACTACCTCAGTCAATGATTCAATAGGCAACGAATGTGTCACAACAAAATGCTCAGAAATAAATGTGTGCGAAGCACCAGTATTAATTAGTACATAGGCAGGATAACCACAAAGATAGCAATTACCTGCAATAACATCAACATGGGCTGCCTGTTCTTGCTCTTCAGTCAATGCAAACACTCATGCTTGTTGTTTAGGAGGTTGACTCACTGTTTGACTTCATCGTTGTCTACCTTGTTGTTGATTCTGTGGTTGGAAAGAATGTACAGAAGATTCTTGTCTTTCTGGTGGTGGCAGTGATCTCGATGCCCCAATATTCTGTGAACTTCTAGCACCACGTTGAGGACATATTCTTGCAAAATTTCCAGGTTGATTACAAATGCGGCAAAGGCCAAACACTCCTCTACACTGTTCCGTGTTGTGTTTGCCTCCACACTTGGTACAGTACTCACCGGATTTCTGTCCAGCTCCCAGTTGTTTGACTTCACTTGAACTGGAGGAGCTACTGGTACCTGAACGCTTGAATTGTTTCCCTTTTCCTTTGAAGAAATTTTTCTTTCCACTACCGCTGCTTCCAGCATCAAAACGAGGGGGTGGTGGAATCTGTGGGTTCTCTTGTACTGATTTGGCTGCTGATGGCACAAATTGTGCTCTTCGTTGCCTTAGCAATCCAGCTTCTGCTCCTTTTGCACGATTCAACGCATCGGCAAAAGTATTTGGTCGGCCAGTGTTCACCAAAGTGAACACATCAGGATTCAATCCATTAATAAACTGATCAGCTTGTGCTTCATCTCTGATAGCAACGTGTGGAGAAAATTTAAGCAAACTGGTAAATTTAGCAACATATTCTTCAATATTCAACTGCTTGCAAACTCTGCTCCTTTATCCTTTCGATAAGAGACTGGGAAAAATCTCTGATAGAACGCTGTTTTAAACACTGCCCAAGTGATCCCAGTGCCTTGGTTTTCAAGTGCCTTCTTCGTCGCTATCCACCAGCTCTTACCAAGACCATGCAACTGGTGTACTATCAATTTCACCCGACGATCATCGGTATAATCTAGTGCTTCAAATAATTGTTCGATATCCTCTAACCAGTTTTCACAATCGATTGCATTTTCTGTTCCTGTCAAGGTTGGTGGTTTAAATGACTGAAATCGTTTTAACAATGTTTCCATCGGAGTAGCAGCTGCATTCATAGTATCAGTCGATGTACTACCCTGCTCTGTTCGTGGAATATTTCCTGTCTGCCGGGTAGTTGTTCTTCGAGGAGGCATATCTAAAAATCAGAGAGATTTGTTCACAAGTCTTCATCATATCAATAACAAATCTCAGTCCCTTCTCTGATTAGCACACATCAATGTGCTACTTCTCAAGAGATCGAGTTCTGATTCATACTTCATACAATACATGCTACTAATTGCTTCAAGAGCATGTAATTCGCATAATTCGTCGGTATACGCTTACCATTTATTCACAGTAATCAGGGATATAAATTCAAAAAAGTAAGACATATACCATGCAAGCATTCAGTAATCAATCGGGAAAACTCAATCTACCCCACTCATCTAGTTCAATAGCTTAATAATTTAATGGGCTCCGATACCACCTGTTGTGAGACTCTCTTCCCAAAATTAGTCTAATCTCATCTAATGGGCGATTAGTTAATCCAAACGAGTTTATTAAGTGAAATCTGGTTCGTAACAATTTTTTTATAACAGCAGAAGACTAAAGATCTCAACTTGTATCGCAAATGCTATTTATTTATAAGTAATACTTACTGTACAAGGTTATTACAACCTAAATTCATTCATACAAGTTTGATCCATAATTAAAAAACCAGATTCTAGCAAGACTAAGATTAACTATCCAAAACCTAGACTATCAGCTGGTGTCTAGTCTTCTTGCTTCTCGCCCTTCCTCTAGGTAGTAATCTCTCGCTACCCTTGTTTACTCCCACTAGTTCCTTCCTCCTGTTGTCATGCACACATACAAAACAAAACAAAAGCCGGATAAACTTCGGTGAGAATCATCTCAGTATAATCAACAGATATATGCAATGGAACAAATATCATGCAAACATAAAAGATTCACTACTTGTGATGGATCGACAAATAAAACTCTAATTCTAAATCAAGAACAGTAACTATAGAGTATGTGATTTCATCGGGATAACTCAAGAAATATTAGTCTTGAGCATTCTAATTCCCTGACTTTCACTGTCAAATTATACCTTCGTTAATCTTTGTTCAATTCTTCTAATATCACTTCAGCTTTCTGGTAATTGTTCTCGGTAACCCTCGGAGTTATACTGCGATGTCTATAACAACTGTTGCAAGGATTTCGAATTCAGTCTTATTTATAGAAAACGGTCTCTGCTTTTCTGCAGCATTTCCAATGTGTTCAATTCGAATTCCACGTGTCATGCTGAGTATTTATCTATCAATATAGGATAAACTCCCACCGCTTCGAAACCCAGCTTCTTCGATCAGTGCTTATAGCGTATCAACTGTTCTTCTTGATACAGAGTAATTCTCGCGACTGATGCTAACAATTCTCACGACTGGAAGCAGTAGCTACACTCAGTTGCAGTGATATTCAGTCGCAACATAATCAGTTTTTACAATCAGATGTCATAACTAAGCATAACAACCAGTCGCTGTATTTCAATATCAAAACGACGTCGTACCAACGAACCCAAACGACGTCGCAACATACCAACGACTGATTCCAGATCTCTACTAAAAGAACTCATCAACTGGTTACACTAAAATATTGCATCGACTGGTCCTGCTATTAATTCAAACGGTGTCGTATCGTGGTTCCTGTTTCATAAATCAAAACGATGTCGCGTTGCACTCACGACTTGTTAACCAGTAGATACAACAAACCATCGACTGGTTTTAAATCTCTCGACTGGTCGCTGCTTTACAAGCCAATGACTGGTTCTCAAATTCCAAAAGCTGGACAACCAGACGTTGCATCAAAATGCTGCGTTTCAATATTCACAAAACGGTGTCGCTTCTTGCTAGTCGACTGGTTTCAAAATACAAAAGCTGGTACCAGACGTGGTATTAAACGCTGCGTTCTAACTAATACGAACGACGTCGCATAGATGACGTCATCAAATCTAGTTGCTAATTCTTTCGCAAAACCAGCTGCAAGCTACAGTAGAGTTGACCGGAGTTGACGTCTGGAAATCAAACTACGTGCGTCGACTGGAGCTCTTCATGCTAGCAAAGCGATACCGTTTCATCGTATGATCGCGCCAATTCACGCAATGCACCAGACTTTATCCAAAACGGCAGCGTTTCACTTCCAAGTGCTAAGAAATCAACTCAACCTTCAAATCTTAACCAGATTTCACCTGGAAGGATTTTAATTCGGAATATAGCATTTCCAAAAGAAATCCGAGAATCCTCAACCAGACTTCATCAAAATCTATCGTCTGGGAAATTTGAATTTACTTAATCACTAAATAATAGTCTCGGGCATTACACATAAGCTCTCCCAAGTAACTATAACTCCAGTCTCTCGCATGGCTCTGGAAGTACCCTTCCACTAACGTTGAGCATGCTCTCTCAACTGAAGAACGTCCAACCTCAGCCTCTTCTCATCGGATTAGTTCAAGGTATCAAACAGTTCTTCCATGTGTTCCAACCATCCCTCAGCCATCAAACCACCTCTGGTTCCTGTAAAGGTAGGGGAATTCATCATCTGGAATCTATCTAACACTAGCTCCATCTCATAAATATGTCTAGCCAAATTCTCCACCTCAGCCTCTGCCCGTCCAGCTCGACGACACAGAGGTACACTCGGCTGAGCAACATCCTCGTCACTCTTCGGGGCTCTAGAATCCCCAACTAGCTGCCTAGCAACTCTACCTCTCCTTCTCGGCGGCATCTAACCAAGACTAACAAGGTAAACAGTAGGCAGATATAGAAATCACAGAGTCAAGAATAAACGAAAATTCAAACTCTGTGCCTAGACTCAATTGTGATAGAAAAGAATCGAGCTTATCCCAATTTAAGCTCTGATACAAAATGTCAGGTCCCTCTAACCAAAGACTAACAAGGTAAACAGTAGGCAGATATAGAAATCACAGAGTCAAGAATAAACGAAAATTCAAACTCTGTGCCTAGACTCAATTGTGATAGAAAAGAATCGAGCTTATCCCAATTTAAGCTCTGATAACAAAATGTCAGGTCCGGTGCTCTAAATCAGAGATTAAGCACTCAATTAATGTAAAATACGGAATCTAAAAAAAATCTCAAAGCTCAACCCAGCTGGTGCCATTCAGCTTACTGAAGGGTGGGAGCTACCAACTGAACCTCAGGGCAGACACAAATCTCGCAGCGGGGAGTCGAGGCTACGGGAGCTAACCGACACCTCTCATTCTATTTTTAAATCAGCACGGTGGCACTATCCATACTCGGATAAGATCAGGTATCAAAAGAAATTGGCTCAAGATTCAATGCATGTATGCAAGATAGTATCAGCTTACAAACAACACATAAAAATCATACATAAACAATTCAGAAAATCATCACATGAAGCATGGAAAAGCAGACTCAGCTCACAACCAGCAGATAATACACAGCAGTTCAGTTCACGCTGGAAATATTCTCATGCTTATGTCAAAGCTGTTAATATAAGCTCAATCCGTACCTTACATAGATCTTGGAACAATACCTCAGCACAGCTTATGGCTAACAGCAGAACGCACTCCCGGTTCCGCTCAATTCTCGTCCAAAAGCTCAAAGCCAACAGCTTTTAGCAAAAACCACAAGAAAGGCTCTAATCTGCCAAGATACATAAGAAATCAGCTCTGATTAAGCTTACACAGCTCATGGCCTAAAGCCTGTTAGTTCAGACCAACTACGTCTAACTAACAGAGCACTATCTAGCTCATAGATAAATGCTAGGAACAGAAACTAACACTAGCAGAACACGGTTACGGGAACCGGAGCTCAAGTCCACTGAAAATCGGGAAACCTAGCTCACGCTGATTCTCAGCGATTTCTTCGTCTGAATTCCTCCCCACTCTAAACTGGTACAAGAACGTCGGCCTTGAAGAGGGGTTTCCAACCAAGGTACCCTCACTCAAAACTGACCGACCAATCTTCGACTTGGAAAACCATGGGTCGAGTGAACAGTAACCACGAGGGTTTGGAAGATATATCGGAGATAATTGGGAGAGGATAAAGAGAAGCGTAATCTAAAATAACTAAGTGTTGGTCAACGATCAAGACTTATATACACTCTCCCCATCTTAGAGATACAATAAAGTCAAACCAGCTCAGGGTTACACTGCTTTCATCCAGCACAGAGCGCAGCTGATCAGTTCAGATACTCCAAGCAGCACACACCTAACTTGGATCGCTCACACAAACCCGATCTATTCTACAGTGTTCAAATCAGCTCAGCACTCTCCACTGTTCCATTTTAGGCACGCAGACACAACATCAGCTCTCGCTCCAAACAGTCCAGGTCAGAGCATCCATCACCTCTTTAAGCTGGACCCAGCTCGCACCTACACAGAAAATCTCAGATCTGTTCATCTCTAAGCTGGTGTCCCAAATTTCAGGCCTCGTGCTCTACTCAGAGTTAAACCACACAAAACAATCGCCGAACCACACAAAAGTGGCTTAAAATTTTCGCTTTGGCCTGACGATTAGAACATATAATTTAAAATACAACAATACTCAAAAATCCCAGTAATAAAATCACTCAGTACAACAGTACAACATTAAAACACATATCAAGTACCAAACAACATTTACTACAAAGCACAGGACACCCTCGGCTAACAGTACTGATACAAAATATGCTCTACGCTAACTCGCTAACTGGGACACTCTAACCACCTCTTGGGGCACCACTAGCTGGGTCTACTCCATGACCAGCAGAGTAACCGTGATAACCTGAAAACACACACAGGAAACAAACAACCAAGCCCCAGAGGGACATGGGGTCAAACCCCAGTACGGAGAGCAACTGAAAAACAGTAGTTAGATAGCAATAGATAAAATGCAAATGCTATGCATGAGATCAAGGCTAAAACCAAACACAGGGAGCCAAAGGATTCCAAGGATAGCTCAACAACTGAAATCCGAACAGAAGGTAGTGGCCACAGTGTGTGAGTATATGGGAGCTACCCACTCGTCTCAGCACACGGTACCAGGTGCATAATCAACGCTCAACCTGCTGTTGCCCAACACATGAGATGTGGGAGTTACCCACTCCGCTCACGGTGGCTAACAATCCCAGCAGGGAGATGAGGGACGGGAGTTACCCGAGCGCCTCAACAAACACCCTGGCACGCTCAATTCAACAATCAAAAGGAACAACAACAAGAGATCTGAAAAACAACATGGAACAGATGAGTGTATGCAGTGCAACACAATGCAACATATAACAGATAATATACACAGCATCACAGAACAGCAAGCATAAGCATATATCCATGCCAAATCTCAACGCTGTAAGAAGCTCACATCAGTACCTCAAGTCTCTGTGCAACAATCACTACAAACTGGGTCGAGAAATGCAGATCTCACACCTGATAAGCCAATTACAAATAACTACTCAAGGACCGAAACACAGGAAAGCAACAGCTGGGAGCTACGAACTCAACCAGCGCTAATCTACCCCATCTAACTCAACAGTGAGATCTAAACAACACAAGACATGGTCCGAACACTTACCCCAACAATCTAGGACGGCACGCTAACAGACTACAGAAGGAAGATGTCTTCGCGCACCTCACCAACTTCAAGCAAATGTCCGAAAGCAATATCCAAATGAAGCGTCTCAGCAAGAGTAGTCCAACGCTACCATTCTTACTTCAATCGGAGCTGTCTACCATCGGCAATCGAAGAAGATAAGGTTCGGTGAATAGTATCTAGAGTATCGCGACAGAGATTTACGATCGAGGAAATATTCTAAGTGTCGGGAAACAATAATAGAGAACTAAGGCTAAGTCCCCTATTTAAATCTCACTGCTGACTAAAACTGGAAACAGATCTACCGACAACTTAATCTAACACATCTGATATTCTCGCTTGCATCCAGATCTCGCAACAGGTCTCACTCTATGCCAAAACAGCGATCACTTAAAGCAAACGACGTCGCAGAGAGTTACTATCACAGCTGGACACGTCAACTGCTACTCACTGCTGAACAACTAATCAACATCTGATAGAAACGCAACATCAGATCTCTCGCACAGCTGAAAGCTAACGCAACTCACAGCTGAGTCTCCTCCGCTAATTCAAAACGCTGTCGTTCCAACTAATCCAAACGACGACGTACCAACACCCGCTACTGAAAACACGCTAGGAGACATCAGAATACCCACGATATCAGACTTCTCCTCTAAACTGAAAATCAACAATCCAGCGACAACTGCTCACGTCACCAGTGTTGAACGCTAGCACTTCAACGATGACCCACGCTAACTTCTGAAATCTGAATTCAAATCCTCTACTCTCTAGAATTGATCCAAGGACTAAAACAAAACCCGATAGCTTCTTCAAGCACATCGACGCAAAGCTGATCTCAATAAAACCCAATTAATTAACTCAATTAATCTCATCAGCTTTTCGGGTTTCACACAGACTGTCAACTCGCGGAAGAACAGTCTGTGTGAAACCCGAAAAGCTGATGAGATTAATTGAGTTAATTAATCGGGTTTTATTGAGATAAGCTTTGCGTCGATGTGCTTGAAGAAGCTATCGGGTTTTGTTTTAGTCCTTGGATAAATTCTAGAGAGTAGAGGATTTGAATTCAGCGTTCAGAAGTTAGCGTGGGTCATCGCTGAAGTGCTAGCGTTCAGCAGTGGTGACGTGAGCAATTGTCACTGGATTGTTGATTTTCAGTTTAGAGTAGAAGTCTGACATCGTGGGTATTCAGATGTCTCCTAGCGTATTTTCAGTAGCGGGTGTTGGTATGTCGTCGTTTGGATTAGTTGGAATGACAGCGTTTTGAATTAGCGGAGGACACTCAGCTGTGAGTTGCGTTAGCTTTCAGCTGTGCGAGAGATCTGATGTTGCGTTTCTATCAGATGTTGATTAGTTGTTCAGCAGTGAGTAGCAGTTGACGTGTCCAGCTGCGATAGTAACTCTCTGCGACGTCGTTTGCTTTAAGTGATCGCTGTTTTGGCATAGAGTGAGACCTGTTGCAAGATCTGGATGCAAGCGAGAATATCAGCTGTGTTAGCTTAAGTTGTCGGTAGATATGTTTCCAGTTTTAGTCAACAGTGAGATTTATAGGGCACTTAGCCTTAGTTCTCTATTATTGTTTCCCGACACATAGAATATTTCCCCGATTGAAGATCTCAGTCGCGATACCATAGCTACTGTTCACCGAACCTTATCTTCTTCGATTGCTGATGGTAGACAGCTCCGATTGTGTTAGAGTAGATGCCCAACTAGCCAACTTGTGGCGTGTGGGTTTTATAGACTCTTGTACAAACGATCTTTATATATGATATTCGCATTTTATTATATGGCATTCTTTACTTTCATTATGTGTGTAATGATTTACAATTGCGTTGAGTAAAGACCTAGAATACACTAAAGCGTATGTTAGGTGTGATAGTGGGTATGACGGCTATCATGAAACACATCTAATAGTCGTTGTGTATTCTGAACATATTCCTAGTCAATTGGGCCGTCAAAATGAGGATAAGGCCGCCCGAGTTCGAGACTAGTATATGCGATGCGAAGTACCATGTTTCATTGGTAGGGAACATTGTGATGTTCTGAGCATGCAGATAGATAGTGACCTGGTGATCTATCGAACTACCCTCCTT
>KQ990554.1:62254-72705 GCA_001598015.1 Dorcoceras hygrometricum
TTGGCTTAGCGAGGTGTGATATAGTGTGTGCGTCGGACCTAGTTTGAGTGATTGTGCACAGAGACTTGAGGTGCGGATGTGAGCTTGCTTTACAGCGTTTAAGATTTTGCATGGATATATGCTTATGCTTGCTGTTCTGTGATGCTGTGTATATTATCTGTTATATGTTGCATTGTGTTGCACTGCATACACGCATCTGTTCCATGTTGTTTCAGATCTCTTGTAGCTGTGCCTTTCGATTGTTGAATTGAGCGTTCCAGGGTGTTTGTTGAGGCGCGCGGGTAACTCCCGTCCCTCATCTCCCTGCTGGGATTGTTAGCCACTGTGAGCGAAGTGGGTAGCTCCCACATCTCATGTGTTGGGTAACAGCAGGTTGAGCGTTGATTATGCACCTGGTACCGTGTGCTGAGACGAGTGGGTAGCTCCCATATACTCACACACTGTGGCCACTGCCTTCTGTTCGGATTTCAATTGTTGAGATATCCTTGGAATCCTTTGGCTCCCTGTGTTTGGTTGTAGTCTTGATCTCATGCATAGCATTTGCATTTTATCTGTTGCTATCTAACTACTGTTTTTCAGTTGCTCTCCGTACTGGGGTTTGACCCCATGTCCCTCTGGGGCTTGGTTGTTTGTTGCCTGTGTGTGTTTTCAGGGTATCACGGTTACTCTGTTGGTCGTGGAGTAGACCCAACTGGTGGTGCCCTAGGAGGTGGTTAGAGTGTCCCAGTTAGCGTATAGCATATTTTGTATCAGTGCTGTTAGCCGGGGGTTGTCCTGTGCTTTTTAGTAAATGTTGTTTGGTACTTGATATGTGTTTTAATGCTGTACTGTTGTACTGAGTGATTTTAATTACTGGGATATTTTGAGTATTGTTGTATTTTAAATTATATGTTTTAATCGTCAGGCCAAGGAGAAAATATTAAGCCACTTTTATATGCTTCCGCGATTGTTTTGCATGGTTTAACTCTGAGTAGAGCATGAGGCCTGACAGTCTGTGTTATCAGCTTAGCATAAAATCTTGGACCAACACGCATATAAACTGATCTCTTCATAGGTAGCTTATCAAGCTGAAATCTACTATTGGTTAATCTCTACTTCGATCTGATTAATTTGCTAATTGTTAAGTGATAGTTCCCTGTCCTCATAGCCATGGTCGTCCCATCTACCAAGCAGGCTCGTGGTTTTGCTGTGCAGCTAAGCTTGCTGCTGGAGGGAGTTCCAAGATTAAAGCTGGGTAAATCTAAGGCCCTTACCTCCTTGTAGATTTTGTCAAATCTGTTGGCACTTATGTTGCTAAAAACAAATCAGCTCAGGCGGAGTTTGTTGAGGAGAAGAAGTTTACTGGTGACATAGAGAGAACAACAGCACCCAAAGCCAAACGGTTAGAGGATGTGAGCACCAGAACTGAAGTTTTTGTTCGGCCAGCAGTCAAGAAAAAGCGAACTACTATTGGACGAGCTACTGTGAGGCCAACCGACCCAATTCAAATGGTGCGTCCTCCAAAGCGGAAACTAATTCTGTTGGAGGATTCTGATTCTGAAGATGTTAAGCCATTGACAAAGGATTTATGGTGGCAGCTCCTGTGGAACAAACTGTTACAACGCTTTCTCTAATGAAAACTAAGATATTAGAAGTACCCGATGATGAGTCTTTATCTCTAGAAGCAGTTTATCAAACTCTTTGGGAAAAATCCTTGCGACATCAAGAGAGCCGATAACTGAGATCAAGTGGAGCCATGGCATTCATATCACGGAAGTGAACTGGCGCACCAGATCTCTTCCAAAGATTTCCCTGAGGATAAAGGAAAGAAGTTTTGGGTTGAGATACCTAAGGGCAATCCGATTAAGGAGACGGTTAATTTAATTTTTGTGGATCTTGAGTTTTTCGCCAAGATTAGAGACTCCATATTTGCCAAATTGTTTGACTACCGATAGTTTTCGGGTTTTGATCAACCTATGTGGATAAAGACCCATTTAAATGTGGCTAAGCTGCTCCGATGGACCGAGGCAAATTGTCTTCGAGTAGCCTTCAAGCGGAGATCTGGTTCATGAAAAACTCAAAGAAATTTTTTTTTTGAAATATTTTGCTTGAGAGGCGGAAAAATTTGTTCCCAGAGACCCCCTCTCAATCATAGACCTCAAGGTTTTGGACGTACTTGCTGAGGCTCAAAAAATTGCAGTGCTAGACTATCTGGGGCTTAGGAAGCAGCATAAACTTGCGTGGCAACTTCCAGGGCCCTCGAACCTATTTTCAGGCCCAGATGATGATTCAGCAGGATGTTCAGTTTTCAGTTCCCCGCAACCGTCAGTGACTCAGTGTACAGATTTGGTGGTTCATCCATCAATACAGAGTACAGAGGCTATTCCGGATACATTTTTCAGAGCTATTCAGCACGGACAACATGCTGAACACTTTTGTGGATTTTTCAAAGAAGGTACACATGCAGAATCCTTTCGATCTTCTTCTGCATATGAACCTGTTGAAGTGGTATATGAAGAAGTTCACCTAGCACAAACCGATCACAGTTTTGGCGACTCCCACAACACTTTGTTATTTACTCAGACATCTGCTAAACTCCGGGATATGGTGTCCAACATCAGTTTGGAGCAGCTGCACTCTCAAGAGCTCTTGACATCCATTAAAACAAGTTTTGATGAGCGTATGAAGTCTCTAGAGCTCGGTGTTGAAGACCTACGTGTGTCACACGCTGCGCTGGTCAATAAACATTGGAGACAACATTTGGATCTGCTCAATAGTGGTGATAAACACAAAGCTGACCTTTCCTCGGAGATTACATCAACTAGACTAATGATACATGAAGAGGCACATAAATCATCATCTGAATTAAATTCGAGCCTCGCCTCCATCATTTATCAGCTCGCAGAAGTAGTTGCTCATATTAAGAGAGCTGATGATGTCAAAAAAGGGGAAGGTAGTAGCAGCAGAAACAGAAAATGGGAAAGTAGTAGTGGTTACAGATACAGAGATAGCAGCGGGAAGCGACGATGATTTTGAGATGTTGAGAAGAAGTTGCTTTCAGTTTTGAGAAATGAGTTAGGAAGCAGTTCTTGTACTTAGCGAATTTCATTTGCTATTCTAGCACTCAACACTCTGTTTTTGATTTAAAAGATATCTGAATACTACAGAGTGAGGTTCGAAAGTTGATGTGACGCATAGAATTGATAAAAACAATCTACGTGTGTGTATCACTAGCTGTAAGGTGGTTTGAAAAAATCTGTTTTTACTCTAGTAAGTTCGTGAGTTCGTAAGATCGTTAGTTGTGTTCCGTAACTTCTTCTCAAACTGATCTGCTGTCCAATTTATATCCTTTGGATACAACGGTAATAAATGTTACCAGTAGACACGTCGTATGTATCCAAAGTGAGATGCCTACTGTGTCTTAAATGCTTGTAGTCTTCACGTATATGCTTTTCCCTTTTTAGCATACACTTCGTCGTCCTTAGTTCAAAACAAATCTCTGTATATCTGAGATTAGCTCAAAGTAGTTCCAATGACGACAAATCGATACGGAGAAGTCAACCACATTACATCAATCTGTACGAAACCTCAAAATACTCTGAAATCCATTTTGCTAAGTTGTCTTTACTCAGCTGGGTTCCGATCTAGTCACTGTGTTGAACTTGCTTTAATTTGGTCCTAAGTTGATTTTCTCTAATCTGCTTCTAAGCTGTTTCAGATATAAATCTTTGTTCATTTCTGTCTTCTTCTATAGAAACACAAGCCACCCTGATTGCATCCATCTCTTCTAAAAGAATCTGGCTTGTCCTTCACTAATGCCATCGCTGAACTATCGTGCTCTGAGCTGTTTTCTCAACTGAACCAATACAAAGATCGTTCTATCCATTCTGTTGAATATACTCTGCTCTTGTAAACTGATCTAAACTCAATATGCTCTTCTTTCAACCGATAAACTGTTTAGATTTTTGTTTTGTTCGATCGAGTTGGTTTGTCCTTAACCAGCTTGGTTAAATTGCCTGAGCTGGTTTGTCCTTAACCAACTTAGCTCTGGTCAGCTGGTTTGTCCTTAACCAGCTTATCTCCGATCTGATTTCAATAAAAAACCTAGTAAGCTTCGTCTTGATCTGGTTGATAAATCCTTGAGCTGATTAATAAATCTCTTATTGTCTTCATCAAAACTTATAAATTTATTCCATCAATTTTCCCCTTTTTGGTGATGACAAAACTTGTGAGTTTTATCAATTATGTAAACAATTTACAACAAAAATCAGTTGTACACCAGAAAAAAATAAAAACTAAGCCCGCCCTAAGTCCTTACACCAATCGTCTCTTTTTGCTGCTCTCTGCTTCCTCCTTTTTGGCATCACTTATCTCTTTAAAGTGATTAACCAATTCCTCTAGCTGTAACTTGACAAAGTCCAAGTCACTAGCAATCTGCTGTTGGCTCTATGTGAATTGACGAACCAGATTGGTTTCCAGCATAGTCTGAGAAGAGTTAATGCTGGTTACCACCTCATCCATCTTCTTATAAAAAGCTCTCCTGAAAATGTCAGAGTTGTGTTTCATGTATGTCTGATTATCCCGCACCATATCAACCTTGGAGTCCAGGGATTGCACAACTCTTTTCACCGTTTTAGCTCTGAGACAGAATCGGAATCTTCATGGGACTAGAAAAATTAACGGGCTACGGACTAACTTGGGCAAAATATTCTTCTGTGTCACTATTATTGGTATCCGCTGTATATTGTACCATCTATAAACCTGAAGAACTTGGACCCTGACGATCCGCATTATTAACAGAAAAACTGGAATTACTTGGACTTAATGGGGAGGAACCAGCTTGAGCCTGATGCTCAATGTTAAGATAAAATTTATAAGTTTTGGTGATAACAAAAACAAGACTAAGAACTGAACATAAGACTCAGATTTGGACCCTAAGTATTCGCACTGAAGAGAAGGAAATATTTCAGATCTGGACGTCATATTATTGAGAATAATTTTAGAGTATTTCAAATTTGGGTATCAGATCTCAGTTATCGGGCTGATGATTTTGAATCAGAATTTAACGGATTTGAATATTCGGGTTATTTCAATTATCGGATTCAAAATTTCAGGTTTGAGAGTATCAAATTTGACTCAGAGGCTATAGCAACAGATCCGGTTGTTCAGAAAGTATATCTCAGATCCAAACATATCAGATGAGAACAGACTCAGATATGAACAGATTTTATTCAAAGTGTCTCAGATGTTATTTCTCAGTAATGAATATTCAGATCTGGCAGATTCTGTAATAGTACAAAAAGGAGGATATTTTAGATGTGATGTCTATACGTGTAAGGAGTTATTTCTTGTAGCTACTCACAAAGGGAAAGAGAGAGCATTATTCAGATTTCAATATTCTAGCACGTGTGAGCTTCGGAATTCATCAGATGTTATCAGTTGATCAACAGTCACAATTTAATTAAGGAAACAAAATCAGAGCTATTTTGAGTAAAATTGCACATTACGCAGAGTGATTGATACGCTGTTTACCCAGTTTTGTAAATGAGTCAATTAAGCCCTGACAAGCGTCGATGAAGATATACAAAGGGATTTGTATCTACTGACCGTTGATATTGAAGAGTATAAATAATTGAAGATTTCAATTGAAGAAGCTCTCGGTCAAATTTATCTCGCATACTCTTACGCTCTCAAATTTCTGGGAATATTCAAGTGTTCAAAATATTCTAAGTCCCAGCTTTCAAATCTCGAAGAACACTCCTTTGTTCTAAATAGATTTACCTTTGAGATATCTTCTGGTTTACAATTGTAAATCGGGTTTCTTTGTCATAGAAACCAGAAGATCTACAGTACACAAAATATTGTATTCATTGTATTATTCTGATTGAGTCTGTAACGAACGTGCTTCTCGAAGCAGTTCGAAAATTATGATTGTTTGTACCTCAGCAGTGTTATCTGCGTGTAGTAGAAGTAGCTAGGAGTTCACTTGGAGCGAGGCTCAGTGATCGGGTGTATTCAGAGGCTGTGTACATCAAATCTTCTAGTGGAACCTTCATGCAAAGGAAGAAGGGCAGACGTATGATTTGATATCCGAACTTCCATAAACAAACTCTTGATCCCTGCACTTTTACATTATTTACATCGTATTATTCTCTTAACTGTTCACTGCTCAAACGGTGGTCACCACGTCAAAATATCCATCTTTGGCGCTTAAAGACTTCGATACAATGTCATGCAGCAGCCGGTATTCCACCTTCATGTAATTTTCTTGTTCGGTGGACTTAATGGAACACCATTAGTTGAAAGCAACACCTTCATCTCCGCCACTGCCTTGGCCGTAAGCTCAGAAAAACTGACCATTTCCTCAGTTAGAAGTTGAAACAACTCTGCAAAAACATCCATTGTAACCACCATCTTCGCCACTGTACTCACAATCATGCCCGCAATCACCGATGCGTTTGAGAAAAACTCAATCAAATTCCCTCAAACACTGAACCCAAAACACCTAAAAATCCCCTAAGTCCTGGTTCTTCCAGTTACTTGAACATATTCACCATTCCTGCATTCTCCATTCTGAGCATGGGCTCGAAGTTCACCTGAAATGCGTTGACGGTGAAAGAAGCCATCTTGAAGATTGAAGGGTTAGGAAATTTGTGAATAGCGAAATATTTGAGAGAGAGATAGCAATAAGAGGCTTGAATGCTTGAAAGGTTTTGAAAGAGTACTGGAAATGAAAAAAATCAAGGGTGTTTGTATGTATGAACGATGAGAGAGAAGGTTTTAAGTGGACACGTGACATCCTTAGATTTAAAAGACATTTGAAATCCTAAAAGTATGACCGCCCGATTTAAAAAGAATTTGAAAAGACAAAGCAATCACAACCATTCGTTTTGTTAACAATATCAGCATAGAAACATTAATCCAAACATCGTGATAATACCATACTATATATATCTCTGAGCTGGACCAGATCAGCAGGAGCTGACGAGCTCGAAGACAAACAGTAGACTTTTGTATTATCTATTTGAATTATTTTGTTCTCCCTGAAAAAGTGCATGCAGAATATAATCAAGACATATCTAAGAGACCTAAAATTTTTTTAAAGTAAGAAAACTTTGCGTTGGTAGAGGTTTCGTGAAGATATCAGCAACTTGCTGATCTATTGGCACATGATCCACCCGAACGTCCTTCTTTGGCATATTGTCTAATATGAAATTATGTCTGATATCAATATGCTTGGTCCTGGAGTGTAGCACAGGGTTCTGAGTGATCTATTGCACTTGTGTTGTCGCAGAAAATGGTGCATCAGCTGCATCAACGCCATAGTCTCTAAGCTGCTGTTGATCCATAGAATCTGAGCACAACAGCTTCCAGTTGCTTGGTACTCTGCCTCAACTGTAGATGTTGTGATTGATGTCTGCTTCTTGCTAAACCACGGGATCAATTTGTCACCCAAGAACTGGCAAGTTCCACTAGTGCTACGCCGATCAATCTTGCAACCTGCATAATCTGCATCACTATACCCAATCAAATTGAAACTTGAGTCTTTGGGATACCAAAGACCCACGTTCGACGTGCCCTTAAGATATTTAAGAATGTGTTTAACTGCTATCTAGTGTGATTATTTAGGATCAATGAACCTTGCACACATACAGACAGCAAACATAATGTCCGATCTACTTGCAGTAAGGTAAAAAAGAGATCCAATCAACCCACGATACATAGTTACCTCAATGGCAGTTCCAGTTTCATCTTTTTCCAGCTTGATCAAAGCACTCATCGGAGTAGCTGCTGAAGAACATTTTCCATTCCAAACTTCTTGAGAAGTTCCTTGGTGTACTCGTTTGATTGATGAAGATTCCATACTCAAGCGGCTTCACTTGTAGTCCCAGAAAAAATGTCAGCTCCCCCATCATGCTCATCTCGAACTTATCCTGCATAAGCTTGGAAAATTTATCACAAATCTTTTGGATTAGTTGAGCCAAAATTATGTACATAAATCTGTACTAGTAGGACATGATCATTTTTAACAAACTTAATAAAGTCTTATCGACAGAGCCAATAACGAAGTCATGATCAATTAAAAACTTGGACAAAGTATCATACCAAGCTTTGGAAGCTTGTTACAGACCATACAAAGCTTTATCAAGTTTATACACGAAGTCTGGTCTGGTATGATCTTTGAAACAGGAGGTTGTGCAACATACACTTCCTCATTCAGGATGCCGTTCAAAAATGATCTTTTAATATCCATTTGATAAACTTCAAAATTTTTAAATGCAACATAGGCAAGAAAAATGCAAATGACTTCTGGCTACAGGTGCAAATGATTCCTCGAAGTCTATGCCTTCTTCTTGCCTATAGCCTTGAGCCACTAATCTAGACTTATTTCTTACTACATTTCCATTGTAATCTAATTTATTCCTAAAGACCCATTTAGTTCCTATTATGTTTTGGTTAGTAGGTATAGGAACTAACTGCCAAACTTTGCTACGTTAAAATTGACTAAGTTCTTCCTGCATCGCTTCTATCCAGCTTGTTCAAGTCCTTCGACTCCCTCATTGCCATAGTATTTACGTGCCATTCCTTGGGCAGTGCTTGCATCACCATCAGGGCCAGCTCCCTGTTACTGTAATATTTCCCTAATCTGGTCAGCTCAATCACCAACGAGCTGAACCGTTCATCGAACTCTGCAATGGTTTCCTCGGGCTTCATACTTATCAAATCAAACTTTTGTAGGGACACGGTCAGCTTGTTCTCTTTTGTCTCTCATTGCCCTCGCAGATTGGGTGAGCTTCTCCAAAATTTCCTTGGCCGTAGTACAGGTTTGGATCATGCTGAACATGTTGTTTTCCAGCGTCTTATACATGATATCCTTGGCCACATTGTCCAAATTTTCTTTATTTTTATCCTCAGAGGTCCACTCCATCCTTGGCTTATCTACCCATTGAGCTGCACCTGCTGATATAGCTACTGAAGTATTCGGCTTTATAATCTTGATTGGTCCATCTGTTATGACGAACCACATGTCATCGTCCTGAGCCGCTAGGTGAGCTTGCATCTGGATCTTCCAGATTTCGTACTCCTCCTTAGAAAACATGAGAATTTTATTATGAGAAATAGACATGTTTAATAAATGCAAATGATAAGGCTAGTGAGCTTGCATCTGGATCTTCCAGATTTCGTACTCCTCCTTAGAAAACATGAGAATTTTATTATGAGAAATAGACATGTTTAATAAATGCAAATGATAAGGCTATTCAAGAACTGAGATACCGAGCTCTAATACCACTTGTTAGGATTGAAAATACGGTTTGGGAGTTCAGAGGGTGGGGGGGGTGTGAATGAACTCCTTGGAAAATTTTAACAAAAACTTGTTTTAAAAATATTTTACAGCTCTTGGCTAACCTCTAAGTTCAGGTACCAGCTTGAAGGGTTCTCAGTTCAGACTGTTGTCTCCTGTAATAAAAATGTTTATGCCGAAAAACACGTTTCAACTGTGAACAGATTAAAATGCATAAAGCAGTAAGTAAAAGGGTTCAAGAATTTGTTTATGGAAGGTCGGAGTTTAATCTCCTACGTCTCCCCTTCTTCCTCAACAGGAAGGATTTTCCACTAGAAGATTTGATTTATACAACTCCTTGTACAAACCAGATCCGACAGCCAGCAGCTTCAAAAACTCCTAGTCTCACCACAATAGAAACAGACTGCAATCTGTTCTAAAATACAAATAACACAGCTCTAGGCTGGTTTTCTATTCTAGCACTCAATGCTCTGTTTTTGATTTACAAAGATAGCTCAATATTACAGAGTGAGGTTCGAAAGTTTATGTGACACAATAAATTGATAAAACAGTCTGCGTGTGTGTGTCACTAGCTATGAGCTGGTTTGAGAAAATGAACTCTATTTTTGCTCTAGTAAATTCGTGAGTTTGTAAGATCGTTAGTTGTGTTCCGTAACTTCTTCTCAAACTAATCTGCTCTCCAATTTATACCCTTTGGACACAACGGTAATAAATGTTACCAGTAGACAAGTCGTATATATCCAAAGTGAGATGTATGCGGTGTCTTAAATGCTTGTACTGTTCACGTACACCTTCATTAAATGTTTTTCCATTTTTAGCATACACTTCGCCATCCTTAGTTCAAAACAATCTTTTGTTAGAGTAGATGCCCAACTAGCCAACTTGTGGCGTGTGGGTTTTATAGACTCTTGTACAAACAGTCTTTATATATGATATTCGCATTTACTTATATGGCGTTATTTACTTTCATTATGTGTGTAATGATTTACAATTGCGTTGAGTAAAGACCTATAATGCACTGAAGCGTATGTTAGATGTGATAGTGGGTATGACGGCTATCATGAAACACATCTAATAATCGCTGTGTATTCTGAACATGTTCCTAGTCGATTGGGCCGTCAAAATGAGGATAAGGCCGCCCGAGTTCGAGACTAGTATCTGCGATGCG
>KQ990555.1:7775-18827 GCA_001598015.1 Dorcoceras hygrometricum
GTTGGATGTGATCCAAGAACCTTCAAGGAGGCAATTTCCGATGCTGGTTCTAATTTGTGGCTTGAAGCAATGCAATCTGAGATTGACTCAATGCATTCAAACCAAGTTTGGACTCTGTAATCCTCCCAAAGGAATAGCTCGTAATTGGGAGAAAATGGATATACAAGAGAAAACTTGGGCCTGATGGTAAGGTACTGAACTACAAGGCACGACTGGTCGTGAAAGGTTACACTCAGAGACAAGGTGTTGACTATGACGAAACCTTCTCACCAGTCGCAATGTTCAAGTCAATTAGAATCCTACTAGCCATAGCCGCATGGTATGACTATGAGATATGGCAAATGGATGTGAAAACTGCGTTCCTTAATGGAAACATTAAGGAAGAGATCTATATGATGCAGCCTGAGGGATTCACATCTGTAGGAAGTGAGCATAAAGTATGCAAACTTCAGAGATCGATTTACGGTCTCAAACAAGCATCGAGAAGTTGGAACCTGAGATTTGATAAAACAATTAAAGAATTTGGTTTCATCAAGAATCTCGAGGAGCCATGTGTGTATAAGAAGGTGGTTAAGAATGCTGTGACATTCCTTGTACTTTATGTTGATGACATTCTACTCATTGGGAATGATGTAGGAATGTTGCAGTCAACTAAAGTATGGTTGTCTAGTAGATTCTCGATGAAGGACATGGGTGAAGCATCCTATATTCTAGGAATACAGATCTATAGAGATAGATAAAAAAAGATGCTCGGACTCACCCAAGCTACCTACATCGATACCATACTTAAGCGATTCTCTATGGAAGAGTCCAAGAGAGGACACCTGCCTATGTGCCACGGGGTCACTCTATCTAAGTCTATGTGTCCAAAGACTGATGAGGAGATAGAGAGTATGACACGTGTGCCATATGCCTCGGCAATAGGTAGTATTATGTATGGCATAATCTTCAACTAGACCGGATGTCGACATATGCTCTGAATGTCACGAGCCGTTACCAGAAGTCTACACTGATTCTAGCTTCCAATGTGATGTAGATGATTCGAAGTCAACCTCTCGTTTTGTATTCATGCTCAATGGTGGTGTTGTCTCTTGGAAGAGTTCCAAGCAAGACACCATCGCGGATTCAACCACTGAGGTTGTGTACATCGCAGCATCAGCTGCTGCTAATGAGGCGGTTTGGATGAGGAATTTCGTCCAAGAGTTGGGCGTAATCCCTGAAGGAGTTGGTCCTGTCCCGGTGTACTGTGACAACACGGGTGCCGTTGCGCAAGAAAAGGAGCCTAGGTCTCACCAAAGATCCAAACATATACTGAGGAAATACCACATAATCCAGGATATTGTGGCTAGAGGTGACATAGCAGTCTAGAGAGTCGCCTCTGCAGACAACATTGCTGATCCACTTACGAAGCCCTTGCCAGGACCGTTGTTTGAAAAACATCGCGAAACAATGGGAGGACATATGATGAGTAGTTGGCTATAGGGCAAGTGGGAGATTGTTCGAGTAGGTGCCCAACTAGCCAACTTGTGGCGTGTGGGTTCTTATTGACCCTTTGTAAAACGATCTTTATTTATGAAATTCGTATTCTTTTAAGGCATTCTTTATCTTCATTACTTAATAATGTTAACAATTGTGTTGGATAAAGACCTAGAATGCACCATAGTGTATGTTAGATGTGATAGTGGATATGATGGCTATCATGAAACACATCTAATAGTCACTGTGTGTTCTAAACTCGTTCCTAGTCGATTGGCCCGTCTAAATGAGGATAAGGCCGGCCGAGTTAGAAACTATCATCTGTGATGTGAAGTACCACGTTTCATTGTAGGGAATATTGTGATGTTCTGAGCATGCAGATGGATAGTGACCTGATGATCTATCGAACTACCCTCGTTCGGACTTTCCAAATGGTTACAATTTATCGAGTGGATTAAGTCCGAGGTCTTGGTTGTACAGATTATCCCTTACTACTCGAAACTTCATTGAGACTCTAAATGATAGGCGCCTCACTTTGACCCGTTTACCGACTCAGTTGGGGTCATCAGGTGGCGGGATTGGGTGAGGTCCCGATGCATGTAGGAGTCGATGCTTCGTTGTCGAGGATTCACTGCTCGCCTTTGTGCGTGGATATCCTGTGCTATCTGAAAAGATAATAGTGTGATAAATCTCTGGCCAGAGTACTAGATGTATTTTAGGTAAATGGGTTTACCTAGTAACACACGCGATATCACTATTTGATCTCCGAGATGAATGCATGGTTATTGGATCTCTAGCGACTCTCGATTTACCAATGGTCGTTGATCTGATCGTGATATTTGTGTTGAAAGGACCGTACTGTACGCTAACCATGACCAACTGGTTCTTGCAGGCACTATAAGTGATACCTAGGGGATCATGGGCGATGTTGCTAGACGCTTTACCATGATCCGATGGGTCTGTCCGAAATTGTGATTTCGGAGTCACATGTTGTGGGCCCACGGGTAGCTGTATCCCTGAACCATTAAGGGTTACACAAGTACTGGCTTCTCAGTTCCCTCATGGAAATTAAAATCAATTTGTTGAGTAAAGGAGGAGGAAGGATGGAAGTGCGACTTCCTAAAATTAAACAGGGTCGAAAATGCAATTTCCCTAAAGTTTGGGCTAGTTTGACTATCCTTGAAACTTGCAGGGGCCAAACTGCTATTTTGGATTAGGTGGTCCGAAAAATTATTTTCACATCATAATACTCAGTTTTGTAAACTGTGTAGATCGGTCCGATCTGATCGTCGATCGGGATTATGATGAAGCCACGGTGATGGACTTGAAACGAATGTGCACTCTGGGACTGGGCCCGACCCAGGCCCATTGGGCCGGTTCAAGCCCATATAAATTCTATATATAGAGGCCTTAGGGTTGCATTGACAACACACTCCACAAACCCTAGAGCACGCCTCCCTCCCTTCTCCCACTCCTCACGGCCGCCACTTCTCCTTGTCGCCGCAGCCCGCCGCCGACGCCGCCTGTCACCGCCGTCGGACTTGTTCCGACCGTCTCAACGAGGAGATTCCGTCTGTGAAATATTCGTCGCGTTTTCTAGTGCAGACCGACAAAGGGATCGAGATTTCAGTCGTGGACCGGATTAGGAGAACGACAACCGCCTACCGTTGAATTGCCGATTTTCTCGTGAAATTGGTCGGAGCCAGCGCCTAGAAGCCAGCAAGGTACCAAACTAAACATCCTATGAATGTTTAATTGCTGTTTATACTATGTATTGACCGTTCCCTGGTCCAAAATTTTAAATCTTCCGCTGCGCCCCGGGAGCGGGATCCGGATCCGCCGCTGCGACAACATGAGCTGGACTGGTCGAAGATATCTAGCTGGAACAGTAAGGGGACACCCAAGCTGGTACAGCAGTTTACTTCCAGAAGTGCATGGAACACCAAGCTGGTTCACCGGCTTGGAGTAGGAGCAACACGAAGATCAAGCGCAGTGAAAGAAGAGCAGAGTTCAAGTGCAGAGAGATGAAGTGCAGAATAGCTCAAGTGCAGAGTACAAGAGCAGTGATTGAGTGCGAAGCCGAGTACAAGCGCAGTGATCGAGTGCAGATCCGATCACAAGTGGAGTACAATATACCTCGCTGAACGAACATCTGAAGGACCAGCTGGGAGGTCAGCTAGGACATGAGAGCTATTCTAATGAGAATATAGACTGGCTCGAGGTGAACCCCGAGGACGAGGAAGAATCTGCATGCTGGGACACTCAGTCAGTCTTCATAAAACCAAGCTGGCGTACCCAAGAAGACCAGCTTGGAGAACAGCTCAAATGAAGAGTCTGCTCAGATATAGGGATCAGGTTAGAAACCAGCTGGTTAAGGACGAACCAGCTGGATAAGCTGATCAAGAGTTGATCCAGGAAGGACGGACTCTATCTAGCAAAGTCATGAAATTTGCTAGATAGAGAAACTCGAAGCTCTGAAGATGATGAAGATCAGATCAAGAGCGGTTGCAAACGAAAGGAGAAGAAGAGAGCTTTGAACGGCTTGAAGAAGCAACCAGCTCGAACAAGACCAGCTCAATGCAGACCAGAATGATGAACAAGCTGGCAAGCTGGTTAAAGTCAAACCAGCTCAGATAGCATGACAGATGTATCAAATCTACGAGCAAGGCGATTTGAATACAACGCTAAACGACAAATACTGTTCAGTATTCAAATAGACTTGCTTGTATTGTCTTCTCAGAACAGTGCTCACGTGATTAAAGTGAAGAAAATCCTGCAACGAATTTAAAGACAAAGGACGCAAAGTACAACAGTGTTAGAGGACCTTTCAGCGGAAAAATTCATGACAGGCTATAAAACAGAGCACAAGCAGCTGAATGAAGATAGAGCTAAGAAGAGAGAAGTCGAAACAAATGTTGTGCGAACCAAAATGTAAACATTAAAAGAACGCACAACACTGAACCTGGGAAGACAATGAAATACTAGCTCGTACAGGAGCACTTCCCAGTGTGTGAGATTTAATACTTGAAGAGATTGAGCATACACTGTAAATCTCACACACGATTCACTCACATATACTTTGAGAGAGGTGATTAGATTAGCTGAGTGAATCAAATTAAACGACTTCCATTGTAGTCTTTGGATAGAGACGTTAAACAAATCTAGTTGTCTTTTACACTGAGACGTTAAAGAAGTGTGGGTTGTCTTTTGCATTGAAACTTTAAAAAAGTGTGTGTAGACTTTCTCACTGAGGCGTTAAAGAAGTGGTGTTAGACACACAGCTTGCGGGCTGGTGTGCAGTGGTGTTGCTAGTTCTTGTGGCTGAGGGTCGTCGGAGTGGGTTGTAGCGTAGGGACGCTGCAATCAAAGTCTTCTATTGTAATCCTTCCCGATCGCGTATGTCAGGCCTTGTGCACAACACAGAGTTAACCACGCAAAATACAATCGCGGAAGCATTTAAAATAGTGGCTAAAATTTTTCGCTTTGGCCTGATGTAGAAAATCATACTTTAAAATACAACGATATTTAAAATATTGGTTTTACAACAATCAAAAACCAACAACATCAGATACAATAACAAATACAAATAGAGTGACTCCCTAACAGGGTACATCCCGAATCAACAATAGAACATCACATCCTTCCGGGGTATTCCCCGGAGGCTGCTCTACTGCCTGATATAAAGAATATACATAACTGAGACACTCTATCCACCTCCCGGGCACCTCCAGCTGGGCCATCTCCACGACTAGCTGAGAAACCTGGACAACACACAGGCAAACAAACAATCCAGCCCCGGAGGGACATGGGGTCAAACCCCAGTACGGAGAGCAATATAAACAGCAGATAGATAGCAACAGATATAAATTCTCGTGCTATGCATGAAACAGCAGAATGCATGAACAAGGGACTACAACCGAACAGGGAGTCAACGGAGCTCAAGAACCAGCTCAATAGCTGTCAACGGATCGAACAAAGGACAATGGCCACAATGTGCGTGAGAGCATGGTAGCTATCCACTCGTCTCAACACACGGTACCAGAGCTTAAATCAAATCACTCGACCTGCTGTTGCCAAATCTCATGAGAGCGTGGTAGCTATCCACTCGTCTCTTAGCGGCTAACAGATAACCAGCAGGGAGATGAGGAGCACGGTATTGCCGCTCGTCCTCAAAACAGCTCCTGGTACAAACGGGTTAGCACAACAACAACAAATGGCTAACAGATATGAGCTCAACAGGAAAGATGCGTGTATGCCAATGCAACAAATTACATAAATCAGCACATAGACCAGTAGTAAGCAACAACGACAACACAACACACAATACACGCAATACCAGCAAGCTTACACATTTATCCATGCCAAATCCCAAAGCTCTGTAAGCAACAACGACAACACAACACACAATACACGCAATACCAGCAAGCTTACACATTTATCCATGCCAAATCCCAAAGCTCTAAACAAGCTCAAATACGTACCTTAACTTCTGAGCAAAAATTACCACAATTCGAAGTCCCGAGCACTCAGATCTGAAAACCTGATAATCCAAACAACAACAACGAAAATACTCAGGGACAGTACGCACAGAAACTCTAACTGGGAGCTACGAGCTCAACCAGCTCTATTCTAAATTCCTAACACTATAGTTAGCAGTAAACAAAGCGCAAGGTAGAATCTTGTACTTACTCGAAGCACTACCTGAGCGAAAAAGCAAATATGGCGAAATGCTAACAGACTACACAAGGTAGCTTCCTTCGCGATCCACTTCGAGCTAATCACAACCTCCAAAATGGTACAGAACAAAGCGCCTTAGAAATAGGAACTCAGCGCTACCACTCTTGCTTCAATGGGAGTCTTCTACCGCCGGAAATCGACGAAGATAAGGTTCGGTGAACAGTAGCTAGGGTATCGCGACAGAGTAAGGTTACGGGAAATATTTCTAAGTGTCGGGAAATAATTGCGAGACCACATTCAATGTCCTCTATAAATACAACTTAAATTTCCCAAATCTGATGAATAGTAACCACCGACAACACTGGCTCAAAGCTGATACCCACTCAGATCTGATTACCACTCCAGATCTGGACTCTACGTCCAAAATAGATTTGAACTTCCTTTAAAACGACGTCGCACAGAAGTCCACTATTCCACTGGAGACATCATCCCACTAACACCAAACCTGCTATCGCTAAACGGCGTCGCATCGCAACTCAGATCCGAATGACCAGATCTGACACAAGCACTGACCAGCGTTTACTACTAACTCAAAACGACATCGCACTATGTTCTGGTTTAGATAACCCGAAACCAGTCCACACCAAACCCTTGAACCAGGCCGGTTCACACGCACTAACAACTTAAGCATCTCGAATCAGGTTTCCTTCAAACGACGGCGTTTTGTTACCTGCACAGGGTATTCAACCAGCGTTCCCAGCATGACTTACGATAACCAGATTTGACAACCAACACAGAGTACCATCAACCAGCGCCAAAGCCGAAGTCACCAACCAGTACTTCTCAACTCCCCAAATCTGATTACTACTACGTAGAACTCTACAACTGTCCAGAGCTGTTTCTAATACACAAATGGAAACCCGATACGCTCACCAAGCATAACAACTCAAAGCTTATCCATCCCAGATCTGTTCATGCCAGATCTGGTCTATACCAAACCCGATTAATTAACTTAATTAATCCAACAATATTTCGGGTCTCACATCTCTCCCCCACTGAAAATAATATTTCGTCCTCGAAATCAAAGAACAACTCCAGAACTGAACAAAATCTCCACACAAAACCAACATTGGAAAATCATGCTATGCACAATAAAACCAGTAACCTCTAACACGCAACAAGAGGCTCCGAACCAAGAGTTCAAGATAACTGGGAAGACAACAACAAGAAAACTAGCTACTGGAGTTAATGCAAGATCTACTCAAACAGATGAGGTCATTCACGTTGCATTTTCTCCTCCAACTTCCACGTAGCTTCTTCTCTACCATGTTTTCTCCACTGAACCATCACCAAAGGAATGGTCTTGTTCCTGAGCTGTTTCTCCTTCCTGTCTAAAAAATCTGCAAAGGATATTCAATATAGCTCAAAGTCTGATCCAACTCCACCTCGTCAGTTCGCAACACATAAGAAGGATCTGGATCATACTTCTTCAACATAGACACATGAAAAACATCATGTAATGAGGACATATCTGGCGGCAATAACCACCAAAGGAATGGTCTTGTTCCTGAGCTGTTTCTCCTTCCTGTCTAAAATCTGCAAAGGATATTCAATATAGCTCAAAGTCTGATCCAACTCCACCTCGTCAGTTCGCAACACATAAGAAGGATCTGGATCATACTTCTTCAACATAGACACATGAAAAACATCATGTAATGAGGACATATTTGGCGGAAATAACAAACGATAAGCCAAAGGACCGATCCTCTCCATAATCTCATAAGGTCCAACATAACGAGGAGCTAACTTTCCCTTGAGACCAAATCTCATCACACTTCTGAAAGGAGAAACTTTCAAGAAAACCAGATCTCCAACCTGAAATTCCAAAGGCCTACGCCTAAGATTTGCATAGCTATCTTGGCGATCTTGTGCAGCTTTCATACGCTGTCGAATCAGATCTACCTGATCTCTCATCTGCTGCAAAAATTCTGGAGAAGACAGCTGCTTCTCCCCCATTTCTTCCCAACAGATTGGCGATCTGCACTTCCTACCATACAATGCCTCAAATGGTGCCATTCCAATTGTCACCTGGTAGCTGTTATTATACGAAAACTCAACCAAAGACAATGAATCTCTCCAGTTACCACTGAAATACATCACCACAGCTCTCAAAATATCCTCCAAATTCTGGATAGTCCTCTCAGATTAGCCATCGGTGTGGGGATGATAAGAGTACTCATAGCCAATCTGGTGCCCAAAGATGCTTGCAAACTCTTCCAAAATATGAAAGTAAATATTGGATCTCTATCTAAAACAATGGATACAGGTACTTCATGCAATCGCACCACGAAATCTATGTACAGTTTTGCCATTTTCTTCAAAGAATACGTCAAATTATAGGGAATGTTCCAAAATATGAAAGTAAATATTGGATCTCTATCTAAAACAATGGATACAGGTACTTCATGCAATCGCACCACGAAATCTATGTACAGTTTTGCCATTTTCTTCAAAGAATACGTCAAATTATAGGGAATGAGGTCAGACTTCGAAAGTCTATCTATAACAATCCAAATAACATTACAACCTCTGCTAGAACGAGGAAAATGGGTTAGAAAATCCATAGCTATGTGCTCCCAATTCCATTGGGGCACTTCTAAACTTTTCAATAGACCACCAGGTCTCATCCTTTCTGCCTTAACTTGCTGACAATTCAAACAACGCGCAATAAAATCAACAACATCACTCTTCAAACCTGCCCACCAGAAGTGAGGCTTCAAGGCATGGTACATCTTCCTTGCACCAGGATGGACACTATGTCTACTACAATGAGCTTCTCTCTGTTAGAGTAGATGCCCAACTAGCCAACTTGTGGCGTGTGGGTTTTATTGACTCTTGTGTATAACAATCTTTATATATTATATACGCATTTCTTTATGGCATTCTTTATTTTCATTATGTTATAATGTTAACAATTGTGTTGGATAAAGACCTAGAATGCACCATAGTGTATGTTAGATGTGATAGTGGATATGATGGCTATCATGAAACACATCTAATAGTCACTATGCATTCTGAATTCGTTCCTAGTCGATTGGGCCGTCAAAATGAGGATAAGGCCGCCCGAGCTTGAGACTAGCATCTGCGATGTGAAGTACCATGTTTCATTGGTAGGGAACATTGTGATGTTCTCAGCATGCAGATGGATAGTGACCTGGTGATCTATCTAACTATCCTCGTTCGGACTTTCCAAGTGGTTACCATTTGTCGAGTGGATAAGTCCGAGGTCTTGGTTGTACTGATTAGTCCTCACTACTCGAAACGTCATTGAGACTCTGCATGATAGGCACCTCACTTTGACTCGTTTACCGACTCATTTGGGGTCATTAGGTGGCGGTATTGGGTGAGGTCCCGATGCATGTAGGAGTCGATGTTTCGTTGTCGAGGATTCACCGCTCGCTTTCATGCGGGGATATCCTATGTTATCTGAGGAGACAATAGTGTGATAAATCTCTGGCTAGAGTACTGGATGTGTTTTAGGTAAATGGGTTTGCCTAGTAACACTCGTGATGTCACTATTTGATCTCCAAGATGTATGCATAGATATCGGATCTCTAGCGACTCTCGATTTACCAATGGTCGTTGATCTGATCGGGATATGTGTGTTGAAAGGACCGTACTGTACGCTAACCACGACCAACTGGTTCTTGCAGGCACTATCAGTTATACCTAGGAGATCATGGGGCGATGTTGCTAGGCGCTTTACCATGATCCGATGGGCAAGTCCGAAATTGTGATTTCGGAGTCACATTGGTTGTGGGCCCACGGCTAGCTGTATCCCTGAACCATTGAGGGTCACACAAGTACTGGATTCATGATTCCCGCATGGAAACTGAGCTCAACGTGTTGATCATAGGAGGAGGATTTTAGGGAGTGAGACTTCCTAAAAGTCAACAGGGGTCAAATTGCGATTTCCCAACGTTGAGGGGCTAAATTGTAATTTCGGACTAGGTGGTCTGAAAAATTGTTTTTGCATCATATTATTCTGTTTTGGAAACTGAATCGATCGGTCCGATCTGATCGTCGATCGGAATTATGATGAAGCCACGGTGGTACGGTTGAAACGAATGTTCACATGGACCTGGGCCCGCCCCAGGCCCATTGGACTAGTGGAAGCCCATCATTGGTCTACTTATGCTAGACCTAGGGCTACACAACAACACAACTCAACCCTAGCCTTCACACATAGCTCTCGGCCACCCCTCCTCTCTCCTCCACCTCACGGCCACGCCTCCTCCCTTGCACCGTCATAGCGCCGCCGTGCCGCCGCCCCGTGATCGGAATTGTTTCGATCACCGCGACGAGGAGATTCTATTCATGTCGAATTCGTCAGTCCTTCTAGTGCAGGATGATGAAGGATTCGTGCTTCAGGTCGTGGACCTGATTAGACGATCTACCGCCGCCTACCTTTTGAAGTGCCGGTTTGCTTGTGGAAATGGTCGAAGCCAGGCGCCTAGACGCCAGCAAGGTAACGATTCAAACATCCTATGCATGGATTATAGAATTGTTTGTAATGTATTTAAAGTATCTCGGGGCAAAATTTTAACTTCCGCTGCGGCCCCGGGAAACGGGATTCGGATCCGCCATTGTCGCCAACAGTGGTATCAGAGCCAAGGCTCGGATCCTTCAATACATTTCATGCCTGAATTGTATCGAATTTCAGATTTCAGAATCGAAAGAAACAAAAAAAATGGAGGCTGCCGGTCCCGCCCCGTGCGGCGGCGCCATCGCGCGCTGGCCAGCACGCACCACTATCGCATGCTGGCCGGCCACTGTGCACTAATGTAGCGCACTGTGGGGCGCTGCTGTGCGCCTGCCTTGCGCGGCCACGCCGCGCAT
>KQ990555.1:26654-41951 GCA_001598015.1 Dorcoceras hygrometricum
GATAGTGACCTGGTGATCTATCGAACTACCCTCGTTCGGACTTTCCAAATGGTTACCATTTGTCGAGTGGATAAGTCCGATGTCTTTGTTGCACTGATTAGTCCTCACTACTCAAAACGTCATTGAGACTCTGCATGATAGGCGCCTCACTTTGACTCGTTTACCGACTCACTTGGGGTCATTAGGCGGCGGGATTGGGTGAGGTCCCGATGCATGTAGGAGTCGATGCTTCGTTGTCGATGATTCACCGCTCGCTTTCATGCGGGGATATCCTATGTTATCTGAGGAGACAATAGTGTGATAAATCTCTGGCCAGATTACTAGATGTGTTTTAGATAAATGGGTTTGCCTAGTAACACTCGCGATGTCACTATTTGATCTCCAAGATGTATGCATAGATATCGGATCTCTAGCGACTCTCGATTTACCAATGGTCGTTGATCTGATCGAGATATGTGTGTTGAAAGGACCGTACTGTACGCTAACCATGACCAACTGGTTCTTGCAGGCACTATCAGTGATACCTAGGATATCATGGGGCGATGTTGCTAGGCGCTTTACCATGATTCGATGGGCAAGTCCGAAATTGTGATTTCGGAGTCACAATGGTTGTGGGCCCACGGCTAGCTGTATCCCTGAACCATTGAGGGTCACACAAGTACTGGATTCATGATTCCTGAACGGAAACTGAGCTCAACGTGTTGAGTATAGGAGGAGGATTTTAGGGAGTGCGACTTCCTAAAAGTCAACAGGGGTCAAATTGCGATTTCCCAAAGTTGAGGGGCTAACTGTAATTTTGGACTAGGTGGTCTGAAAAATTGTTTTCGCATCATATTATTCAGTTTTGGAAACTGAATCGATCAGTCCGATCTGATCGTCAATCGGAATTATGATGAAGTCACGGTGGAACAGTTGAAACGAATGTTCACATTGACCTAGGCCCGCCCCAGGCCCATTGGACTAGTGGAAGCCCATCATTGGTCTACTTATGCTAGACCTAGGGCTACACAACAACACAGCTCAACCCTAGCCTGCACACATTGCTCTCGGCCGCCCCTCCTCCCTTGCGCCGTCGTAGCGCCGCCGTGCCGCCGCCTCGTGATCGGACTTGTTTCGATCACCGCGACGAGGAGATTCCGTTCGTGTCGAATTCGTCAGTCCTTCTAGTGCAGGCTGACGACGGATTCGTGCTTCCGATCGTGGACCTGATTAGACGATCTACCGCCGCCTACCTTTTGAAGTGCCGGTTTCCTTGTGGAACTGGTGTGAGCCAGGCGCCTAGACGCCAGCAAGGTAACGATTCAAACATCCTATGCATGGATTATAGAATTGTTTGTAATGTATTGAACGTATCTCGGGGCAAAATTTTAACTTCCGCTGCGCCAGCGGGAAACGTGATCCGGATCCGCCATTGTCGCCAACACTCTCAAGATCTCTTCCTTCAAACCAATCAGATTTGGCACTACCAACCAGCCACGAAATCTCAAACAACCATCAGATGAGACAGAATAGTCTTCCAACTTTCCAGCTCTAACCTTCTTCAACTCATGGATAGATGGATCCGTCCTCTGAGCTGCTCTAATTTTTGCAACAATCTATGGCTCAACTTGAAAAGAAGACACCACAACATAATCATCACCTGGGTAGAAATGCCAACCAGTAGTGCTCAGATGCTCATGAACCTTCGAAATCTGCAACGAAGCAAGTATAGCCACTTGAGCTTTTCTGCTCAATTCATCAGCAACTACATTCACTTTCCCAGGCTGATACTGGATGTCACAATCGAAATCCTTAGCAGCTCCATCCATCTACGTTGGCTCATGTTCAAATCTGTCTGAGAAAACAGATATTGAAGACTCTTGTGGTCCGTATACACCACAAACTGCTCGCCATACAGATAGTGGCGCCAAATCTTCAAGGCAAAGACCACTGCTGTCAAATCCAAATCATGAACTGGGTATCGAGTCTCATGCGATTTCAACTGTCGAGAGGCATACGCAATGACTCGACCATTCTGCATCAAAACACAACCCAATCCATTTAGCGAAGCATCTGAACAAACCACAAAACCACCTGAACCCGAAGGTAACGCTAACACTGGCGCTGTATTTAGCTTCTCTTTAAGCAATTGGAAGCTTTTCTCGCATTACTCCTTCCAAACAAATCTCTTGTCTTTCTGGGCCAACTGCGTCATAGGCTTAGCTATACTAGAAAATCCCTCGATAAACCGACGATAATAGCTAGCCAATCCCAAAAAGCTAAGAATCTCTGAAACATTCTTGGGACGCTCCCAGTTCACAACAGCCTCTACCTTACTGGGATAAACAGACAATCCATTGGCCGAAATTACATGACCCAGACACTACTCTATCCAACCAAAACTCGTATTTGGAGAACTTAGCATACAACTGCGAGTCTCGTAGAGTTTGGAGAACCAGCCTCAAATGCTCTTTATGTTGCATCGGATTCTTCGAGTACACCAGATGTCATCGATGAACACAATCACAAACTGATCAATGAACTCTCGAAAGACTCGATTCATCAAATCCATGAAAACTGCAGGGGCATTAGTCAAACCAAAAGCATAACCAAGAACTCATAATGTACATACCGCGTTCGAAATGCCGTTTTTGCAAAATCTTCCTCTCGAATACGCAACTGATGATACCTCGAACACAGATCGATCTTCAAATACACCGCTGATCCTTGAAGCTGATCAAATAGGTCATCAATCCTCGGTAGAGGGTACTTATTCTTCACTGTAGCCTTATTCAGTTGTCGAAGTCAATCCACATCCTCATTGAACCATCCTTCTTCTTCACAAACAAGATAGGATCTCCCCACGGTGATATGTTTGGTTGAATAAAACCTTTCTCCATCAAGTCACTAAGTTGGACCTTCAACTCCCTCAACTCAGCCGGAGCTAAACGACAAGGAGTTCGCAAGGTCGGAGCTGTACCAGGTACCAACTCAATGCTTAAGTTGATCTCCCTTCTTGGAGGAAAGCCAGGAATCTCCTCGAGGAAAAAATCAGGGAAATCTCGAGCAACGGGGATATCGCTAAACAAATCCTATCTTGTTTCCTTTACTGCTTTATGCATTCATACATACGCATCGTATATTTACAACTTTGTTTAAAACCATAACTGAGCTTTTGAATCTAAGAGTGCAGTTTGAGTTATTTCCGCATGATTTAAATTCATTACTCAATCTATATCTTGGTGAACTTCATTCAAGAACACTGAGCTATTGCAGCTCAAGTTGTAAATACCCAGATCACTTGCTCTTTCATTGAGCTAGTTTCAACATCCAGCTAGATCCAGCTTAGTTATCACGATCCGGTTTCAGCGTCTAGCTGGATCCAACGTCTTTTACTCGATCTGGTTATTCCCTCTAAGTGCTGGTTATTGACTAAATAACTTCTGTATACACTAACATAGGGTAATCAATCCTAACAAGTGGTATCAGAGCAGGTTTTTCTTGAATAGTGCATTTTATTCGAAAATTGTTTTTGACGGTTTTAAAACTTATGTCTGTTCTGATAGTAGTTCGAAAGCCTATCTATGCTACAAAATTTTTAAGTTTTTCAAAACTCATTATATGGATAGGGGGAGGAATATCTATTGAATTGCAGAGCGATTTCTCGAAAGGAAAGAGCGGCGACATCTCTTCTGACGAGCTGACAGATTGCTTGAGATCTGTGGACGCCAAGATCTCTAGGGCTGGCGAGGCTAAGCTTTAGGGAAAAATTGAAGAGATTCCGTAAATTGAATCCTCTATTGCTCATCTGGTCTATATAAATGAGAAACTTTTGAGTAGCATATATTCAGTCTTCAAAATCTCATGCAAGCATAATGTTTCCGACAAACTGTCTTCCCGTGAAAATGCTCTTATTTCTAAAATAGAATTACCCCATGCTCTGTTGAGGGGGAGTTTTGTTTAAATATTAAGGGGTGACAAGATTCAAAACCCTTTTTAATTCCCACAAAAAGGGGGAGAAATATTTTCAAGCATAAACATACCTACATATGTTTATACAGATTTTGTGTAAATAAAAAAGGGAAAGATTGTTGGATCTATTTTTTACAGATCATAATTTAAGTTTTGATTCACACAAAATCTATTACTATTGTACTAAAGCTCTATGTGACATGCGCAGCTTGCTAAGACTGGAGAAGACGTGAAGATATCCAAACTGGAACAGTGAGGGGACGCCTGAGCTGGACTGGTCGAAGATATCTAGCTGGAATAGTAAGGGGATGCCCAAGATGGTACAACGGTTTACTTCCAGAAGTGCAGGGAACACCAAGATGGTTCATCGGCTTGGATTAGGAGCAGCACGGAAATCAAGCGCAGTGAAAGAAGAGCAGAGTTAAAGTGCATAGAGATGAAGTGCAGAACAGCTCAAGCGCAGATCAAGTGCAGAGTAAAAGTGCAGTGATTGAGTGCGAAGCCGAGTACAAGCGTAGTGATCGAGTGCAGATCCGATCACAAGCGGAGTACAATATACGTCGCTGAACGACCAGCTGAAGGACCAGCTGGGAGGTCAGCTAGGACATGAGAGCTGTTATAACAATAAGATAGATTGGCTAGAGGTGAACCCCAAGGACGAGGAAGAATCTGCATGCTGGGGCACTCAGTCAGTCTTCATAAAACCAAGCTGGCGTACCCAAGAAGACCATCTTGGAGAACAGCTCAAATGAAGAGTATGCTTAGATATAGGGAGCAGGTTAGAAACCAGCTGTTAAGGACGAACCAGCTAGATAAGCTGATCAAGAGCTGATCCAGGAAGGAGGGACTCTACCTAGCAAAGTCATGAAATTTGCTAGATAGAGAAACTCTGTGAGACGTGAAAGCTTACTTAGATTAATTGAGTTAATTAATTGGGTTTAACATAGACCAGATTTGGCTTGAACAGATCTGGGATGAGCCATATTTGAGTTGGTATGCTTGGTTTAGTTATCAGGTTTGTATAAGTCCTAGAAACAGATCTGGAGAGTTGGAGTATTTCCATGAGAACTGATCAGATGTGAGTGTTGGTCAGCGTTGGGTGATCGCATTTAGTTGTGGAGATGGATCTGGCATCGCTGTGCAGATGTGAGTACGCTAGCGTGATTCTGTAACGAGTAGCTAAACTACGTCGTTTGGATTAGCTGGAACGACAACGTTTCGTTTAGCGAGCGAGATTCGGATTTGACCAGCGTTACTCTTCAGATTCGACGGGATCTGAGTGGTTGCAATGCGACGCCGTTTGCTGCTTAGCGGTGGGATTCAGATCTTAGTTGCGTTGGTTTCAGGTTTGAGTAGCGGGTGACGTGTCGAGATGCGACAGTAGACTCTGTGCGACGTCGTTGGATTAAGTCGAGATCTGTTATGGCGTAGTGTCAGATCTGATGTGAGATTCAGATCTGAGTGGGAAACCAGTTTTGAGACTTAAGTTGTCGGTAGGTTGGTTCTTCAGATTTGAGCAGATCTGACCTTTATATTGAGAACCTTGCCTTCGTTCTTTATTATTCAGCCCCGACACTTAGAATATTTCCCGTGAGAAAACTCTGACGCGATACCCTAGATACTGTTCACCGAACCTTATCTTCTCCGATTGCCGACGATAGACAGCTCCGACGGAAGTAAGAGTGGTAATGCTGGACTCCTCTTGCTAAGACGCTTCGTTTGGTACTGCTTTTGGATGCTTGCGTGAAGCTGGAGAGGTGTGCGAAAACATCTCCCTTCTCTAGTATGTTAGCATAAGCGTCGGATTTCGTCTTCCGTTCAGGTAGCTCGTTGGGTAAGTGTTAAGATCCTACATTGTGCTTCGTTTAGAGCCTTCTGTTGTGTTAGAAGGGTAGGACAGACTTGGTTGAGCTCGTAGCTCCCAATTCGTAGTTTCTGTGCTACTGTCCTTGAGCTAGTATCTGTGTTTGTCTTAGCAGGTGTGAGATCTGTGTTGCTCGGGATTGCTTTGTGGTAATTGTAGCTCAGAAGATATTGAGGTACGGATGTGATCTTGCTTTACAGCTTTGGATTGAGCATGAGTGATTATTCTTGCTGTTGTGTATGCTTTGTTGCTGTTGTGACTTGCTTTTATTGTGTTGTTATCTGTGAGCTGTCATTGCATACATGCATTGTTTCATATTGAGCTTAGATCTTGTTTAGCCGTGCCTGTTGTATTGATCTGTGTGTACCGGGATGCCTGTTTTGAGGACGAGCGGGTAACTCCCGTATACCTCATCTCCCTGCTGGGATCTGTTAGCCACTATGAGCAGAGTGGGTATCTCCCACATCTCATGAGTTGGGCAACAACGGGTTGAGCTGTGTTCTGCATCCGGTACCGTGTGCTGAGACGAGTGGGTAGCTCCCATATACTCACACACCCTGTGGCCACTGTTTTTCAGTTGATCTGTTTCGCTTGTTGAGCCGGTTGTAGCCTCATCTCATGCATAGCATTTGCATATTTCTTGTTGCTTTCCATTGCCTGTGTTTCAGTTGCTATCCGTACTGGGGTTTGACCCCATGTCCCTCTGGGGCTTGGTTTGTTTGTTTGCCTGTTTTTTGTTCAGGTTACCATGGTTACTCAGTTGGTCGTGGAGTTGACCCGACTGGTGGTGCCCTAGGAGGTGGTTAGAGTGTCCCAGTTAGTATAGTATATTATATATATCAGTACTGTTAGTCGGGGGATGCCCTGTGATTTGTTGTAGTCTGGTGTTTTGGCATTTGTTTAATGTTGTGCTGTTGTACTGATGTGTTTGTAAACTGTGATATTTTGAGTATTGTTGTATTTAAAATTATGTTATCTTTTCGTCAGGCCAAAGAGAAAATTTTAACCACTATTTTATTGCTTACGCTAGTGTTTGCGTGGTTTATGTAGCGCCCCAAAATCCATAGAACCACAAATTGCTTAAACTTTCTTTTCTAAGGGGCTGTTTTGAGATTTTTGAGTATTCAGATTCTGGTTCAAATCTGATTTCTTTTCTTTTCTGATTTGAAGAAACGTTCAGAAGATTCCGGATGGATTTCTCCCAAGAACAAATCTAAAATAATCCAGATATGTTTCCTTTCAAAAATAAAATGAGTTTTGGATACGAGCTCTGTTTTAATAAGATGATTATAGTAAGTTCATAAATACAAATAGTAGTAGGGAGCTTTTAAAAAATCTTTTAAAAAGGACAAAAGTGTTGGCACGGCAGCCTTGCCTACTCAAGTATTTTTACCTACTACTCAATCATTCTCCCTTGTATAAAATGATGTAAGCAAGCCTCTGGATTCATTTTGGTTGCAAGAAAAACTTTTAGTTCTTTCAAAGTTAAGTAGCTTTTTCCAGTGTGCTTGAGGAGACTTCCAGCCGCGATCATCTGCACGTTGCGATCTTCGTTTCAGGACAAGTAAATCTGATTCTTGCTGCATTGTGGAAACAATATATTGCTTAGTTTTTTTCTGTGTATGCTTGCCTGTTCAGTTTCAGTTCAGCTTACGTTAATGTTTGAGTTCAAGCTATGGATTCACTACTTTGATGCTTTAGTTTTGAGGAAACTCACCAGAAAGTTTAACTAGCAATGGTGTTTTTAAAATATACAGAGTTGTACATATTCCAGGTAAGAAGGCCAAGAGAAGTTCTCGTATTCCTAAAGTACTGTGAAGACTCTGGACATTGAATCTAAACGTTTAGGCAACGCTGGTTCGATCGGGAGCAAGTCACAATTTGAAAAGCAAAGCTAGTTTGTTTAGAATCTACCTGAGTCTAAGCAGTATTTCGTGTTCATAGCCAAGCTGTTTCTACGCGTAACCTTGTTCTTAACCAAATCTGTTGTTGGGTTGCTCACAGCTGAGTAATCTACCTGTTGGATCGATTTAAGCGAGACCCTCTATTAATGTGCAATGACTAGTTATTTGATCAATAACCAGTGCTAGAAGGTGTAACCAGATCGAATGACAATACGTAGGATTCAACCAGAAATTGAAGCCGGGTTCGCAAGGATCAAGCTGGTTTCAGCTGAAAGTTGAAAATAGCCCAATACGAGGCGAGCGCTAAACATGCCGATCCCAGCTAGAATGCTAAAACCAGCTCGACACTTCGGCCGAAAGATCTGATTAACTTAACTTGAGTTGCAATAGCTCAGTGTTCTTGAATACGTTGTGAACCGAGATACAGATTGAATAATTTAAATAAAACATGCGGAAATAACTCAAACTGCACTCTATCGTTCGAAGCCCAATTAAACAGTTTTAAACGCTCAAGAAAATATGTGATGCGTATGAATTTAAATACTGAAAACAGTAAAGAAGATACGCTGATTTGTTTCTGGAAGTTCGGAGCTTAATCTGCTACATCTCCCCTTCTTCTGCAGTGGGAAGGATCCACTAGAAGACTTTGATTACAATGACCCTCGTTGTAACCCACTCTCTACGACCCACAGCCGCAAGAACTCCTAGCTTCTACCACTGCACATCAGCCCGCAAGCTGTGCTATCATCTCTGTCCAAAGACTACACACATTTCTTTAACGTCTCAGTGCGAAAGACAACTAGACTTGTTTAACGTCTCTGTCCAAATACTACAATGGAGAGTATTGAATCACATTCACTCTAATCTGTTTCGCTCATCTCTCGAATATGAGTGAATGTGTGTGTGTGAGATTTACAGTGTAAGCACAATCTCTCAATGAATTAAATCTCACACACTCTGGGAAGTGCTCCTGGTTTGAGCTGGTTTTCTGCTATCTCCCCAGATCAAGTGTTGTGCGTCTTCAAGTGTTTTCTTTTCGGATTTGCACAACACACTCTCACTAGTTTTTTTTGTGCTTTTTCAATTGTTTCATTGCGCCTCTTTATAAAGCCTCTGTTTGGATATATCCGCTGGACACAAAGATGTAGCCGTTCTGGAAAGTCTTCTGACGCATGTGTACTTTGTGTCCTTTGGCTTTTAATGTGTTGCAGGCTTTATGTGACTTGAGCTCTGTTCATCGGCGATTTTGCAGCCTTTGATCATTTCGAGCTCTGAATGTAGACGTTGCAGTGAATCATTTTGAACAACGTTAATTCAATCTTCACAAATATTTGTGTTCAAACTGCTTTGATTTGAGCTGGTCTGATTCTTATCCAGCTGCTCTAGACCACTGCTCTTCTCTTTGTTCTGTTCGTTGAGCTGGTTTGACCTTAACCAGCTTGCCAGCCTATTTACCATTCAGTTCTCCACAGAACAGGTCTTGTCCGAGTTGGTTTCTCAGCTGGTTTCCTTCCCAGCTGGTCTTCGAGCTGGTTTGCACTGAGCTTGTTACCCAGCTCGATTCCATCTCTGTACCAGCTCGTAGGCTTAAAGTTCGGCTGGGGGACCAAGTATGAGAACATGCAAGTGTGGGATCATCTTGCACATTTCCTCATAGGACCATTGCTGTCCCCTCCGAAAGGGTTCGACTACTTCGTCAAGACCTAAACCATTCATCCGCCAAACATCTTCGTTTAGGCCTCCGAAATTGCGTTGGCTACACACTCAATCACTGCTCTTGTACACTGCACTTGATCTGCGCTTGAGCTATTCTGTACGTCAACTCTGTGCTTCATTTCTGCTCTTCATTCTGCGCCTGAACTGATCTTCACACTCTGCGCTTGATCTTCGTCCTGCTCCAACATCCAGCTGATGCACCAGCTTGATGTACCCTGCACTTTTGGAAGTAAACTACCGAACCAGTTTGGGCGTCCCCTTACTGTTCCAGCCAGATAACTTCGACCAGTCCAGCTCAGGCGTCCCTTTACTGTCCTAGCTTGGATATCTTCACGTCTACTCCAGTCTAAGCAAGCTGCGCATGTCAAGTTGAGCGTTAGTACAATATAAGCAGATTTTGTGTGAATCAAAACATAGATTATGATATGTAAAACAGATCCAACAATCTCCCCCTTTTTGATTAACACAAAATATGGATAAACATATGCATGTATGTTTATGCTAAAAATATTTCTCCCCATTTTTGTGGGAATCAAAAAGACTTAGAAAGCCTTGTCTCCCCCTCAATATTTAAAACAAAACTCCCCCTCAACAAAACATGGGGTTATTTTATTTTCAAAATAAAACGTAACGCACAGGGAGACAGTTTGTCGAAAGCTTTGTGTATGCATGAGATTTTGAAAACAAAGTCTATGCTACTCGAAATTTCTCATACATATAGACCAGAGGAGCATAAGGAAGTATACCTCCCCCTATCCATATGCTGAGGTTGGAGAACTTAAAATTTTTGTAGCACATACAGGCTTACGAACGGATATCAGAGCATAAACTGTTTAACAACATTTTTCGAAGAAAATGCACTATTCAAGAACAACCCGCTCTGATACCACTTGTTGGATCGATTTAAGCGAGACCCTCTATTAATGTGCAATGACTAGTTATTCGATCAATAACCAGTGCTAGAGGGTGTAACCAGATCGAATGACAAGACGTAGGATTCAGCCAGAAATTGTAGCGGGTTCGCAAGGATCAAGCTGGTTTCATCTGAAAGTTGAAACCAGCCCGATAGGCGAGCACTAAACATTCCGATCCCAGCCAGAATGCTAGAACCAGCTCGACACTTCGTCCGAACAATCTGATTAACTTAACTTGAGCTGCAATAGCTAAGTGTTTTTGAATACGTTGTGCACCGAGATACAAATTGAATAATGTAAATAAAACATGCGGAAATAACTCAAACTGCACTCTATCGTTCGAAGCCCAATTAAACAGTTTTAAACGCTCAAGAAAATATGTGATGCGTATGAATCTAAATACTGAAAACAGTAAAGAAGATAAGCTGATTTGTTTCTGGAAGTTCGGAGCTCAATCTGCTACATCTCCCCTTCTTCCGCAGTGGGAAGGATCCACTAGAAGACTTTGATTACAATGACCCTCGCTGTAACCCACTCTCTACGACCCGCAGCCGCAAAAACTCCTAGCTTCTACCACTGCACATCAGCCCGCAAGCTGTGTGACTTTACGCCTCAGTGAGAAAGGCTACAAGTACTTGTTTAACGTCTCTGTCCAAAAACTACACACACTTCTTTAACGTCTCAGTGCAAAAGACAACTAGACTTGTTTAACGTCTCTGTACAAAGACTACAATGGAGAGTATTGAATCACATTCACTCTAATCTGTTTCGCTCATCTCTCGAATATGAGTGAATGTGTGTGTGTGAGATTTACAGTGTAAGCACAATCTCTCAATGAATTAAATCTCACACACTCTGGGAAGTGCTCCTGGTTTGAGATGGTTTTCTGCTATCTCCCCAGATCAAGTGTTGTGCGTCTTCAAGTGTTTTCTTTTCGGATTCGCACAACACACTCTCACTGTTTTTTTTGTGCTTTTTCAATTGTTTCATTGCGCCTCTTTATAAAGCCTCTGTTTGGATATATCCGCTGGACACAAAGATGTAGCCGTTCTGAAAAGTCTTCTGACGCATGTGTACTTTGTGTCCTTTGGCTTTTAATGTGTTGCAGGCTTTATGTGACTTGAGCTCTATTCATCGGCAATTTTGCAGCCTTTGATCATTTCGAGCTCTGTATTGATGTAGACGTTGCAGTGAATCAGTTTGAACAACGTTAATTCAATCTTCACAAATATTTGTGTTCAAACAGCTTTGCTTTGAGCTGTTCTGATTCTTATCCAGCTGCTCTAGACCACTTCTCTTCTCTTTGTTCTGTTCGTTGAGCTGGTTTGACCTTAACCAGCTTGCCATCCTATTTACCGTTCAGTTCTCCACAGAACTGGTCTTGTCCGAGCTGGTTTCTCAGCTGGTTTCCTTCCCAGCTGGTCTTCGAGCTGGTTTGCACTGAGCTTGTTACCCAGCTCGATTCCATCTCTGTACCAGATCGTAGGCTTAAAGTTCGGCTGGGGGACCAAGTATGAGAATATGCAAGTGTGGGATCATCTTGCACATTTCCGCATAGGACCATTGATGTCCCCTCCGAAACGGTTCGACTACTTCGTTGAGACCTAAGCCATTCGTCGGCCAAACATCTTCGTTTAGGCCTCCGAAATTGCGTTGTCTACGCACTCAATCACTGCTTTTGTACACTGCACTTGTTCTGTGCTTGATCTATTCTGTACTTCAACTCTGCGCTTCATTTCTGCTCTTGATTCTGCGCTTGAACTGCTCTTCACACTCTGCGCTTGATCTTCGTGCTGCTCGAACATCCAGCTGATGCACCAGCTTGATGTACCCTGCACTTCTGGAAGTAAACTGATGAACCAGTTTGGGCGTCCCCTTACTGTTCCATCCAGATATCTTCGACTAGTCCAGCTCAGGCGTTCCTTTACTATCCTAACTTGGATATCTTCACGTCTACTCAAGTCTAAGAAAGCTGCGCATGTCAAGTAGAGCGTTAGTACAATAGAAACAGATTTTGTGTGAATCCAAACAAAGATTCTGATCTATAAAATAGATCCAACACTACCAAATCTGAAGCACTTGTTCAAAGCTCCTATTATCGTTTTCGCATCAAGATCTATCTTGATTAGTCTGTTTCTACTATTCATAAGTTGTATCCCTTAGCCAAAGCTGTTGTTTACATCTGTATGCCTATACCACACCTAAGATCTGTTTAGATAACCAAGGCTGACCTTTGCGCATGACATCTGTTTTCCCAGTCAAGTATGTTTTCTAGTGAGATCTGTTTTCCTGATAAAGATCTGTTTTCACGAAATCTGATTTCCCATAACCACGTCTGTTTTGCACTCTCGAGTTGATTTCTTCAGAGCTGGTCCTCAGCTCCAAGTCCAGCTGTACACTCAGTAATGCTTTTTAAATAAAATGAGTTTCATAGTAGTTAATCTACTAGATTTCAGAGATCGATTTTCGATCAAGAGAGAGTACAAGTTATTTCAGTTAAAGAAAGTAAAGTTCAGATTTGAGGATTTATGGCACAGAGGACCCGGTCACTCAAGGAAGGGACAGGATTACGGTAGGACCGTAATCCCTTCAAGGAAGGGACAGGATTATGGAAATATTTTAATCCCTTCACAGATAGTTATTGATCAGTTAACATGCTTCATGCACAAGGACCACCAGAGAGCCTCTAGACCATAAATCATCCAGTATAAGCAATTCAGATCCGAGTTGTTTTTCAGTAGCGAGATTTCAGATTTGATGTTTTACTCTATCTATGTATTCAGATTTTCAGTTATGACTGTATTATGTGATTTTGTTACCTTCAGATTTTACTTGTTGAGCACTTAGGCTCACTAGTTTCCCCGATGCAGGTGAGGCAACTCTGGAGCAGGCGGGTGGTGCAAGTTGATTCAGATTCGGGGAATTGTGTTTGTCAACGGCCGGCGTTTCCGCGTAGTTACTGCTTTTGTTGTTTTGGATCTTTTGACGAACTGTATTAAGATCTGTTACAATAATAGTGAACTCATACAGAGTTCCAGTAGTTTTAATATCGCATTTTGTATCATGAATCAAGGTCCGTTTGTCAAATCTGTTTACTACTATTTACCTTTGGTGCCATTAGCTTCGTTTCAGCTTTGTGTAAGCGAATACAGCTTACTTTATTCGAGTTTTGTCCTTCGACTTGTTTAAAATTTTAAATTTCTCCAATTCCATTGGCTCCCATGGGTTTGGGCGTCACAACTTGGTACCAGAGCTTGGTCCTGATATAAACACATCTTCCCAGTCTGGAGCAGCTTTCATCGTCCGCATCTCCTGATTTGTGAGTTTTATTTTTATGATAAGAGTTCTTTCTCTTTCGAGTTTTGATATTCTTTTGTGGTGGATTGCGGGCTATAGATTAAGATGTCAGGAAGAGGGAGAGGTATAAGAAGCACCCCAGTAGATGAAACCAACCCAGATAGCAATGCTCGTATTTCCCAACTCTTAGAACTGTTGGTAGAACAATCTGTCAGAGGCAATGGCCAATCTTCGAGCATCAGGGGACCGCATTATGATGATTCTCAGGAGAGATTTCGAAAAAATGAAACCGAAAGAGTTCAGTGGTACTACAGATCCCGGGCTATAGATTAAGATAGTCAGGAAGAGGGAGAGGTATAAGAAGCACCCCAGTAGATGAAACCAACCCAGATAGCAATGCTCGTATTTCCCAACTCTTAGAACTGTTGGTAGAACAATCTGTCAGAGGCAATGGCCAATCTTCGAGCATCAGGGGACCGCATTATGATGATTCTCAGGAGAGATTTCAAAAATAGAAACCGAAAGAGTTCAGTGGTACTACAGATCCGCTTGTTGCTGAGAGCTGGATTAAGTCTATGGAAGTGATTTTCGAGTACCTTCAGATTCCAGATTTGGATAGGCCAAGGTGCGCTATCTATATGCTAAGAGGTGATGCAATGATCTGGTGGGAGGGAGCGAAGCTGTCTGTGGATTTGGCAAATCTCTCGTGGGGAGAGTTCAAACGAGTGTTCTTTGAGAAGTACTTCACAGCAGATAAGAGGTCTGAGTTGAAGCGAGAGTTATTGACCTTGAAGCAAGGGAGTCTGACTGTGCAAGATTACGTCCAGAAGTTTGATATAGGTTGTTACTTTGTACCTATCATTGGGAGGGACCCTGAGGAGAAGCTGAGCCACTTCGTGGAAGGATTCAGACCTACATTCAAGTTGAATGTTAGGTTAGCAGGACCCAGATCTTATAGGGAAGCAGTAGATAAGGCTCTACGAGTGGAGAGAGATTGGAAGGATGTCGAGAAGGAGAGAAAGCAGAGGAGGCAATCCTTTCAGCAGGCAGATTCGAGGCCATTTAAGAAGCAGAATAAGAACCAGCAGTGGCCTCAAGAACTGAAACCGATACCAGCCCAACCTATCAGTGCTGTACCAATTGGAAATAGTAAGCCAGTTTGTCCCAAATGCCATAAGAATCACCCGTGATAATGTAAAGCTGGCCAAAGCGGATGTTATAAGTGTGGTATTCAAGGCCACATCTCTAAGTTCTGTCCTCAGTCGAAGCAGCTGGTGCCCAGCAGAGCTTACGTCATGACAGCTGAACAAGCTAACCCAGATTCTACGGTGATTACGGGTAAGATTGTGGTTGCTGGTTTGTCCTCCTTTGCCCTGCTAGATTCAGGTGCGACCCATTCCTTTATAGCTGAGGATTTTGCCAAGAAGTTATCGTGTAAACCAGAGAGATTGTCTATGGGTTATTGCGTAACTGTGCCATCAGGAGAAGAGCTGATATATTATGGCATATATCGTGAATTAGAGCTTGAACTTCAAGGACATGTAGTTACTGTTAATTTGATTGTTTTACCCATGCCTGAATTCGATTTGATTTTGGGAATAGACTGGTTATCCAGATATGGAGTAGTGATCGATTTTAAGCTTAGGACAGT
>KQ990555.1:57836-72770 GCA_001598015.1 Dorcoceras hygrometricum
ATTTGAATTGCCAGTTGATAGACTGGTCTAGCTATCCGATTTCTTGATAGCCCTCATGCATTCATAGCATTGATTTATAGCATGTTGCATGTTTATCTGCTTTGATAGCTCTTCGTACTGAGGCTTGACCTCGTATTTGTTTCTTGCTTTGTCTTGCTGGGTCTGCGTGCCCATTTGCAGGAGCTTTAGGTAACCAAGCTGGACAGAGTGGAAGTTCAGCTGGTCGATCCCCTCAACCCTGAGTCCCAGTTTATTTATGATATGTATTGAACCGGGGGATGCCCCGTGTTTTATTGTATTTGGGGATCTGTATTTTGAATTGAATTATGTGGTTACCTGTTGTATGAGTTTGAGTTAACTCATATTTTGAGTATTGAATATTTTGAATGTATGATTTGGAGTTCAGGCCCATATTATTTCGAAAAATTTTTAAGCTTCCGTGATTATGCGCTGATTATGTGTTAATTGTTAGTAATTAGCACGGGGCCTGACATATGCTACTCAAAGGTTCTCATTTATTTGGACCAGAGGAACAATAGAAGATTCAATTTACATAATCTCTTCCATTTCTCTCAAGGCTTAGCCTCGCTCAGCCCTAGAGATCTTGGCATCCAAAGACCTCGTGCAATCTGTCAGCTCGTCAGAAGAGATGTTTCCGCTCTTTCCTTTCGAGAAATTGCTCTTCAATTCAATAGAAATTCCTCCCTCTATCCATATGAAATGAGCTTGAAAATCTTAAAAATTTTGTAGCATAAACAGGCTTCCGAACGACTATCAGAGCACACATAAATTTTTAAAACCGTATAAACATTTTTTGAAAAGAAATACACTCATTCAAGACAACTTGCTCTGATACCAATTGTTGGTCCCGAAAATGGGGGTTGTTCATGGGTTCTGCCATAGCTCATGTAGGCTCTCTCACGGCCGAAACCCCATCCCCATGAGTTTCGTGCATTTAAAAATGTTCGAATGGAAAAACTAGCACGCAACTAAAACCAGATCACATAAATATAGAACCAGCGCAACGCTATACCAGCTTAGTTCATGAGCGTGATTCTCACTGGTGACTTCAACCAGCTCAATGAAAGAACGGGCGATCTGGTAGTGTAAACCCTTGAGCTGCAATAGCTCAGTGTTCTTGAATTAAAGTGCACAGAGATATAGATTGAGTAATGAAGTTAAATCATGCGGAAATAACTCAATCTGAACTCTTATATTCTAAAGCTTTTTAAACAGTTTTTATGCGTAGTAAACAAACATGCAATGTGTATGTATGAATGCGGAAAGCGGTAAAGGAAATACGCTAAGGTTTGTTTAAGGAAGTTCGGAGCAAACTCTCCTATATCTCCCCTTCTTCCACAATCGGGAAGGATTCCACTAGAAGGCTTGATTACAGCGACCCTTTGCTGCAACCCACTCCTACGACCTGCGGTCGCAAGAACTCCTAGCAACACCACTGCACACTAAGCCCACAAGTTGTGTGTCTAACACGCACTTCTTTAACGCCTCTGTGCCAAAGACAACTATACTTGTTTAACTTCTCTGTCCAAAGATTACAATGGAGAGTAGTTTCTTTATTGATTCACTCAGCTCATCTAATCAGCTCTCTCAAATATATGTGAGTGAATCGTGTGTGAGATTTATAGTGTTTGCTCAACCTCTTGAAGATAGAATCTCACACACTGGGAACTGCTCCTGTTCGAGCTGATTTTTCATTTTCTTCCCATGGTTGTGCTTTCTTCTTTACATTTTGGTTAGCACAACACCTTTTCAACTTCACGTTTCTCAGCATACTACTCGTCTGCTTGTGCTGTGCTTTATATATAGCCTGATACGGAGTTATATCCATTGGACACAAAGTTGTAGCCGTTCTGAAAGTCTTCTGACGTATTTGTACTTTGCGTCCTTTGGATTTTAATGCGTTGCAGGCTTTTCCTCACATTAGGCATGTGAGCACTGTACTGAGAAAAAATTACAGACAAAGCAATTTGAATACTGAACAACATTTGTCGTTTAGTGTGGTATTCAAATTGCTTTGCTCGTGGATTTTATAGCATCTGTCAGGCTATCTGAGCTGGTTTGACCTTAACCAGCTTGTTCATCATTCTGATCTACACAGAGCTGGATTTGTTTGAGTTGGTTGCTTCTCAAGCTATTCAAAGGTCTCTTCTTCTCATCTCGTTTGCAACCACTCTCGAGCTGATTTTCATCATCTTCAGAACTTAGAGTTCCTCTATCTAGCAAGGTTCTTTCCCATTTTATGACTGTTCATGACATTTCAAGATAGAGTCCCTCCTTCCTTGATCTGCTCTCGAACAACCTGTCCAACTGTTTTGACCTTAATCAGCTGGTCTCTAACCTGTCCTCTTTTTCTGAGCAGATTCTTCATTTGAGCTGTTCTCCAAGCTGGTTTGCTTCAGATTTCTTCTTGATGAATGATGGGTTGTGGCAGTGTGCCCATCCAGCTCGCATCTACCCATACCAGCTTGGCTCAATTGAGGCTGATCGAGTACCCCTTGCATACAGATTCTTCCTCTGCTCCAAAAGTGGGGGTTATCTCGAGCTCGATTAGCCTCTCACTAAACCAGCTCCGCTCTGCACTTGAACACGGCACTTGTATATTGCACTTGATCTGCGCTAGATCCGTTCTGCACTTCATCGCATCCCACGCCGCTTGAACTCTGCTCTTCTTTATACTCTGCGCTTGATCTTCGTGCTGCTCTTTCTCCAGGATGGTGAACCAGCTTGGTGTTCCCTGCACTTCTGGAAGTAAACTGTTGCACCAGCTTAGGCGTCCCCTTAATGTTCCAGCTAGATATCTTCGACCAGTCCAGCTCAGGCATCCCCTCACTGTTCCAGCTTGGATATCTTCGTGTCTACTCCAGAGTAAGCAAGCTGCACATGTCACGTAGAGCGTTAGTACAATAGTAGCAGATTTTGTATGAATCAAAACTTAGATTCTAATCTGTAAACACAGATCCAACAATCTCCCCCTTTTTGATTGACACAAAATCTGGATAAGCATATGCAGGTATGATGTTTGTGCTTCAAAATATTTCTCCCCCTTTTTGTGGGAATCAAAAAGGTTTCGAAATCAAGTCTCCCCCTTAATGTTTAAAACTACACTCCCCCTAAACAGAACATGGGGTTATTTTATTTTGAAAACGAAAGCATTTTTCGAGGGACGACAATTTGTAGAAGTAAGTGCATGAGATTTTGAACACAAGGTATATGCTACTCAAAGGTTCTCATTTTATTTGGACAAGAGGAGAAATAGAAGATTCAATTTACAGAATCTCTTCCATTTCTCTCTAAGGCTTAGCCTCGCAGCCCTAGATATCTTGGCATCCACAGACCTCACGCAATCTGTCAGCTCGTCATAAGAGATTTTGCCGCTTTTTCCTTCCGAGAAATTGCTCTGCAATTCAATAGAAATTCCTCCTCCTATCCATATGAAAAGAGTTTTGAAAATCATAAAAATTTTTAAGCATATAAAGGCTTTCGAACGACTATCGGAGCAGACATAAATTTTTAAAACCGTATAAAACATTTTTCGAAAACAAATACACTCATTCAAGAAAACCTGCTCTGATACCAATTGTTGGTCCCGACAATGGGGTTTGTTCATGAGTTCTGCCGCCGCTCATGTAGGCTCTCTCACGGCCGAAACACCAACCCCGTGAGTTGCGTGCATTTAAAAATGTTGGAATGGAAAACCCAGCACGCAACTAACCAGATCGCTTAAATATAGAACCAGCTCAACGCTAGACCAGCGCAGTGCATGAGCCTGATTCTCACTGGTGACTTCAACCAGCTCAATGAAAGAACGGGCGATCTGGTAGTGTAAACCATTGAGCTGCAATAGCTCAGTGTTCTTGAATTAAAGTTCACAGATATACAGATTGATTAATGAAGTTAAATCATGCGTAAATAACTCAACGTGAACTCTTATATTCGATAGCTCTTAAATAGTTTTTATGCGTAGTAAACAAACATGAAATGTGTATGTATGAATGCGGAAGCAGTAAAGGAAATAATCTGACGTTTTTTTATGGAAGTTCGGAGCAAACTCTCCTACGTCTCCCCTTCTTCCACAATCGGGAAGGATTCCACTAGAAGGCTTTGATTACAGCGACCCTTCGTTACAACCCACTCCTACGACCCGGAGCCGCAAGAACTCCTAACAATACCACTGCACACTAAGCCCGCAAGTTGTGTGTCTAACACCACTTCTTTAACGCCTCAGTGAGAAAGGCTACACATACTTCTTTAACGTCTAAATTCGAAAGACAACTAGACTTGTTTAACTTTTCTGTCCAAAGACTACAATGGAGAGTAGTTTCTTTATTGATTCACTCAGCTCATCTAATCAGCTCTCTCAAATATATGTGAGTGAATCGTGTGTGAGATTTACAGTGTTTGCTCAACCTCTTGAAGATAGAATCTCACACACTGGGAAGTGCTCCTGTTCGAGCATGTTTTTCATTGTCTTCCAGGGTTGTGCTTTCTTCTTTACATTTTGGTTAGCACAACAACTTTTCAACTTCACTTTTCTCGGAATACTACTCGTCTGCTTGTGTTGTGCTTTATATATAGCCTCATACGGAGTTATATCTGTTGGACACAAAGTTGTAGCCGTTCTGAAAAGTCTTCTGACGTATTTGTACTTTGTGTCATTTGGCTTTAAATGTGTTGCAGGCTTTTCCTCACATTATGCACATGAGCACTATACTGAGAAGACATTACAGGCAAAGCAATTTGAATACTAAACAGATTTGTAGTTTAGTGTGTATTCAAATTGCTTTGCTCGTGGATTTGATAGCATCTGTCATGCTATCTGAGCTGTTTTGACATTAACCAGCTTGCCAGCTTGTTCATCATTCTGATCTGCACAGAGCTGGTTTTTTTTGAGCTGTTTCTTCTCAAGCTATTCAAAGGTCTCTTCTTCTCCTCTCGTTTGCAACCACTCTCGAGCTGATCTTCATCATCTTCAGAACTTAGAGTTCCTCTATCTAGCAAGGTTCTTTCCCATTTTATGACTGTTCATGACATTTCAAGATAGAGTCCCTCCTTCCTTGATCTGCTCTCGAACAACCTGTCCAACTGTTTTGACCTTAATCAGCTGGTCTCTAACCTGTCCTCTTTTTCTGAGCAGATTCTTCATTTGAGCTGTTCTCCAAGCTGGTTTGCTTCAGATTTCTTCTTGATGAATGATGGGTTGTGGCAGTGTGCCCATCCAGCTCGCATCTACCCATACCAGCTTGGCTCAATTGAGGCTGATCGAGTACCCCTTGCATACAGATTCTTTCTCTGCTCCAATAGTGGGGGTTATCTCAAGCTCGATTAGCCTCTCACTAAAACAGCTCCGCTCTGCACTTGAACACGGAACTTGTATACTGCACTTGATCTGTGCTAGAGCCATTCTGCACTTCATCGCATCCCACTGCGCTTGAACTCTGCTCTTCTTTATACTCTGCGCTTGATCTTCGTGCTGCTCTTGCTCTAGGCTGGTGAAACAGCTTGGTGTTCTCTACACTTCTGGAAGTAAACTGTTGTACCATCTTGGTCGTACCCTTGCTGTTCCAGCTAGATATCTTCGACCACTCCAGCTCAGGCATCCCCTCACTGTTCCAGCTTGGATATCTTCGTGTCTACTCCAGAGTAAGCAAGCTGCGCATGTCACGTAGAGCGTTAGTACAATAGTAGCAAATTTTGTATGAATCAAAACTTAGATTCTAATCTGTAAACACAGATCCAACAATCTCCCCCTTTTTGATTCACACAAAATCTAGATAAGCATATGCAGGTATGATGTTTGTGCTTCAAAATATTTCTCCCCCTTTTTGTGGGAATCAAAAAGGTTTCAAAATCAAGTCTACCCTTAATGTTTAAAACAAAACTCCCCCTAAACAGAACATGGGTTATTTTATTTTGAAAACGAAAGCATTGTTCGAGGGACGAAATTTTGTGGAAGTAAGTGCATGAGATTTTGAAGACAAGGTCTATGCTACTCAAAGGTTCTCATTTATTTGGACCAGAGGAACAATAGAAGATTCAATTTACATAATCTCTTCCATTTCTCTCTAAGGCTTAGCCTCGCTCAGCCCTAGAGATCTTGGCATCCACAGACCTCGCGCAATCTGTCAGCTCGTCAGAAGAGATGTTTCCGCTCTTTCCTTTCGAGAAATTGCTCTTCAATTCAATAGAAATTCCTCCCTCTATCCATATGAACTGAGCTTGAAAATCTTAAAAATTTTGTAGCATAAACAGGCTTTCGAATGACTATCAGAGCACACATAAATTTTTAAAACCGTATAAACATTTTTTGAAAAGAAATACACTCATTCGAGACAACTTGCTCTGATACCAATTGTTGGTCCCGAAAATGGGGGTTGTTCATGAGTTCTGCCATAGCTCATGTAGACTCTCTCACGGCCGAAACCCCATCCCCGTGAGTTGCGTGCATTTAAAAATGTTCGAATGGAAAAACCAGCACGCAACTAAAACAAGATCGCATAAATATAGAACCAGCGCAACTCTAGACCAACGTAGTTCATGAGCCTGATTCTCACTGGTGACTTCAACCAGCTCAATGAAAGAACGAGCGATCTGGTAGTGTAAACCCTTGAGCTACAATAGCTCAGTGTTCTTGAATTAAAGTGCACAGAGATATAGATTGAGTAATGAAGTTAAATCATGCGGAATTAACTCAATCTGAACTCTTATATTCGAAAGCTCTTTAAAAAGTTTTTATGCGTAGTAAACAAACATGCAATGTGGATGTATGAATGCGGAAAGCGGTAATGGAAATACGCTGAGGTTTGTTTAAGGAAGTTTGGAGCAAACTCTCCTATATCTCCCCTTCTTCCACAATCGGGAAGGATTCCACTAGAAGGCTTTGATTACAACGACACTTTGCTGCAACCCACTCCTACGACCTGCAGTCGCAAGAACTCCTAGCAACACCACTGCACACTAAGCCCACAAGTTGTGTGTCTAACACGCACTTCTTTAACGCCTCAGTGCGAAAGACCACTAGACTTGTTTAACTTCTCTGTCCAAAGACTACAATGGAGAGTAGTTTCTTTATTGATTCACTCAGCTCATCTAATCAGCTCTCTCAAATATATGTGAGTGAATCGTGTGTGAGATTTACAGTGTTTGCTCAACCTCTTGAAGATAGAATCTCACACACTGGGAACTGCTCTTGTTCGAGTTGATTTTTCATTGTCTTCCCAGGGTTGTGCTTTCATCTTTACATTTTGGTTAGCACAACACCTTTTCAACTTCACTTTTCTCAGCATACTACTCGTCTGCTTGTGCTGTGCTTTACATATAGCCTGATACGGTGTTATATCCATTGGACACAAAGTTGTAGCCGTTCTGAAAGTATTCTGACGTATTTGTACTTTGCGTCCTTTGGCTTTTAATGCGTTGCAGGCTTTTCCTCACATTAGGCATGTGAGCACTGTACTGAGAAAACATTACAGACAAAGCAATTTGAATACTGAACAACATTTGTCGTTTAGTGTGGTATTCAAATTTCTTTGCTCGTGGATTTTATAGCATCTGTCAGGCTATCTGAGCTGGTTTGACCTTAACCAGCTTGTTCATCATTCTGATCTACACAGAGCTGGATTTGTTTGAGTTGGTTGCTTCTCAAGCTATTCAAAGGTCTCTTCTTCTCATCTCGTTTGCAACCACTCTCGAGCTGATTTTCATCATCTTCAGAACTTAGAGTTCCTCTATCTAGCAAGGTTCTTTCCCATTTTATGACTGTTCATGACATTTCAAGATAGAGTCCCTCCTTCCTTGATCTGCTCTCGAACAACCTGTCCAACTGTTTTGACCTTAATCAGCTGGTCTCTAACCTGTCCTCTTTTTCTGAGCAGATTCTTCATTTGAGCTGTTCTCCAAGCTGGTTTGCTTCAGATTTCTTCTTGATGAATGATGGGTTGTGGCAGTGTGCCCATCCAGCTCGCATCTACCCATACCAGCTTGGCTCAATTGAGGCTGATCGAGTACCCCTTGCATACAGATTCTTCCTCTGCTCCAAAAGTGGGGGTTATCTCGAGCTCGATTAGCCTCTCACTAAAACAGCTCCGCTCTGCACTTGAACACGGCACTTGTATACTGCACTTGATCTACGCTTGAGCCGTTCTGCACTTCAACATTCTGCGCTTGAACTCTGCTCTCTAAATACTCTGCGTTTGATATTCGTGCTGCTCCTGCTCCAGGCTGGTGAACTAGTTTGGTGTTCCTTGCACTTCTAGAATTAAACTACTGAACCAGCTTGGGCATCCCATTACTGTTCCATCTTTATATCTTCGACCAGTCCAGCTCAGACGTCCCCTCACTGTTCCAGTTTGGATATCTTCATGTCTACTTCTGTCTAAGCAAGCTGTCTATGTCATGTGGAGCGTTAGTACGATAATAGCAGATTTTGTGTGAATCAAAACTTAGATTCTGATCTGTATAAACAGATCCAACAATCTCCCCCTTTTTGATTTACACAAAAACTAGATAAACATATCCACGCATATTTATGCTCAAAAAGATTTCTCCCCCTTTTTGTGGGAATCAAAAAGGTTTCGAAATTATGTCTCCCCCTTAATATAAAATCATTTAATGCAGGCAGACATCTGAACATATTCATAACTGAGTTAAAGGAACTTCATTTAAACATAAAAATTCTTAAACTTTCTTTCTTGAACTTTCTTTCATAACTTTTGTAAGCTTTGATGTGGGGATAATAGCCCAGATCCCTTCGTTTAAATTCTTTAAACTTTCTGATTTATGGCTTAGAAGCTCTCCTTAGGTCCAATGTTCACTTGATCAAATGACTACTGATATTAGTTCTTAGCATATAGCTCAATATGAAGGGGTATACAGATCCTTCAATCCATAATACTGATCCTTCCTATTTAAGGGGCACACTGGTTCGTCAGCCAGGCACTCACCCTCCCTTATGACCGTCTGTTATCTATGCCATAAATCTTTAAAATAAACTTTCGTTCCTTTAAACTCCTTTCTTTCGAAATCTTCTTTGAAATCAGCTTTTGAATTCAGCTTTTGAAATCTCACTGGGTTCGCTTCTTTTAAAACTTTGCTTCCCATTTTAAAACTTACTGAATATCAGATTTGACTACTGGAAAGTAATCGCTGAAATAGAAACAGCTTTCTATAAAAGAAACTGTACTTGAAAGCCAAACAGATTTCTACTGTGGAAACAGATCTTACACTCGAAATAGTATAAGCTAACGTCGAAACAGATGTTGCTGGTCAACTCAGCAGTCAACGCGGGAACAGTGCTTGGAAAAGAAACAGATGTATCCAGCAGAATAGTGTTTAGAAATAAAACAGCTGCGACTAGGTCAACTCAGTAGTCAACGAAATTCGTAGGCGACTCAACAGTGAAGTATTTAATACTGTGAAATATGACCAAAATCTGATGTTTAGCGAAACACGAAAGCTGAATTGAATACTGCTGATTTAAACATGAGATTTAATCGCTAACATAGGAAACAAAATCTGACTAAGAACTTGGTGCTGCAACATCACGAACGACATCTACGATACCCGTTCTGCCTATCAAACCAGACTTAGCTTCTGATTCAACTAGCATCTCCGATTACATAGAGTCAAATTCAGACGTTACCATTTACCAGAAAGAAGAACCATTCATGAACGTACGTGAATCAAATCTGAACTCCTCAGTATCTTTAAACAACTTTTTAAAACATACTGGAAAACTTGGAAGCAGAAAACATAACTTTTGAACCCAAATATTTCTTTCTTAAACATTCATAAATCTTCTTTGAACATGAACTTAAACATAACTTTAACATACAGGAAAGCAGATCCATAAAATGAGAAAATCAATATATGCTTCAAATGGTGTAGCAAAGGATCAGCTTTTACTTGCCTTAGAACGTGAGCTTTACAACAGCAGCTGGTTTCCTGAACCGTTCTTCCTCAAGCAACAACACGAGCTCTTTTGAAATATTTTTAGAGAACACAAAAGAGTTTGCTTCCTTTAAATGAAATGAATCTTTTCCTTTGAAAACAAGTATTTGTATGGGTGGGATTAGTGGCAAAGGAGGTGTAGTCATCAAGCATGACACACCTTAAAGTTATGAAATTTTAGTAAAATTTCCCTCTCCACTTTTAATTTGCAAATATACCAAACCCTTTTTAAAAGAAATCATTTTGTCCTCCTAAGATCATTTAAACAGATTTCTAAAATCTGCTCGTGCATTGCGCTTGGAGTGACATATGCTGGAACTTGCTGTGTTGTACCTCATTCTGAAATCAATAAAAACAGATAATGCTAACATTTAAAATTGCCATTTTGACCTTGAAATAAATAAAATTCATATATGTGATCCTATGGATTTTTGGGGCGTTACAACTCTACCCTTCTTATTGAAATTTCGTCCTCAAAATTTTACTTACCAAACAGATATGGGTAAAGGTTAAGCATATCAGCTTCTGTCTCCCATGTAGCTTCTCGCTCAGATTGGTTAGACCATTGTATCTTAACCATAGGAATACTACGGTTTCTTAGCTTTCTAACTTCTTGAAGAAGAATCTTCTCTGGTCTCTCTTCATAACTTAAATCTGACGCTAACTGGATTGGTTCATGGCTTAGCACATGCGAAGGGTTAGGAATATACTTCCTCAAAGCTGAAACATGAAAAACGCTATGCACTATTGATAGCTACGGGGACAGTGCTAATAGATAAGCTAGCGTTCCTATTCTTTCTAAAATCTCATATGATCCAATATATCTTGAACTCAGTTTTCCTTTCTTCCCAGAACCCATTAGTCCTTTCATTGGAGCAATTTTCAAAAATCATGATCACCAATCTCAAAACTCAAATCTCCTCTCCTATTATCTGCGTAACTCTTCTGCCGACTTTGAGCAGCTTTCATTCGTTCTTTTATCTTTCTAACAGCTTCTGCTGTTTGTTCCACTACATCTGGTCCTAATCCATCTCTCTCAACAACTTCATCCCAATGAAGGGGTGTTCTACATTTGCGGCCATAGAGAGCTTCATATGTGCCATCTGGATAGATGCTTGAAAACTGTTATTGTACGCAAATCCTATTATCTGCGTAACTCTTCTGCCGACTTTGAGCAGCTTTCATTCGTTCTTTTATCTTTCTAACAGCTTCTGCTGTTTGTTCCACTACATCTGGTCCTAATCCATCTCTCTCAACAACTTCATCCCAATGAAGGGGTGTTCTACATTTGCGGCCATAGAGAGCTTCATATGTGCCATCTGGATAGATGCTTGAAAACTGTTATTGTACGCAAATTCTACCAATGGTAGCTTTAGATCCCAATTCTCTGAAAAATCCACAATACATGCTCTGAGAAAATATTCTAAAATCTGAATCACCCTTTCTGATTGACCATCTGTCTGGGGGTGAAAGGCGGGGCTAAAGGTCAGCTTTGTACCCATAGCTCTATGCAAACTCTTCCAGAAAGCTGAGGTAAACTTCGGATCTCTATCTGATACTATGGAAACTGGAACACCATGTAGCCTCACTATTTCCTTTACATACAAATCCGCATATCTACTCACATCTTAGGTTGTCTTAACTAGTAAGAAGTGAGCATACTTAGTGAGTCTATATATTATAACCCAAATAGAGTTATATCATTGAACAGTCTTAGGTAGACCAACTACAAAGTCCATTGCTATACACTCCCACTTCCATTCTGGAATAGGCAGTGGCTTCAATAATCCTGCTGGTCTTTGGTGTTCAGCTTTGATCAATTGACAAGTCAAACACTCAAAGACAAATCTGGCAATGTCTCGCTTCAGTCCTGGCCACCAGTACAACTTCTGGAGGTCCTTATACATCTTAGTACTCCCTGGATGTACAGAATACGGGGCTTTATGGGCCTCTGCCATGAGATCTGATCGCAAGGTGTCTACTTGAGGCACCCAGATCCTGTCCTTGAATCTGATTATTTCTCCTTCTGAAAGTATAGGTTGATGCCTCTCTCTCTATCTTTCTTAACCCACTTCTGAAGTTGCTCATCTTTGGTTTGTCCTTCTCGAATCTGATCTATCAGATTTGACCTTATAGAGAGATCTGCCAAAACCATAGTACAACCGCTGGGCACTAGTTCTATTCCCGACTTCTCAATATCATAAGCCAATGGTCTCTGGACCAAAAGCTGAGCTAAACCAACAGACTTCCTACTCAAGGCATCTGCCACCACATTGGCTTTTCCTGGGTGATAACTGATCGTACAATCATAATCCTTCACCAGTTCTAGCCATATTCTCTGCCTCATATTCAATTCATTCTGGGTAAAGAAATACTTGAGGCTCTTATGATCAGTGAATATTTCACACTTCTCCCCATAGAGATAATGTCTCCAAATCTTAAGGGCAAAGACAACAGCTGCAAGTTCTAAATCATGCGTAGGATCATTCTTCTCATGATTCTTAAGTTGTCTGGAAGCATAAGAAATCACTCTTCTGTCCTGCATCAATACAGCACCTAGACCCATCTTAGACGCATCTGTATAAATAACAAACTTTCCTTGATCAGATGGAATAACTAACACGGGGGCTTCTATCAGCGCTTGTTTCAACTTGTCAAAACTGATTTGACATTCTGGGATCCATTCATACTTAACCAGCGTTCTTGTCAGCAAGGTCAAGGGAACTGCTATCTTAGAAAATCCATGGATAAATCGCCTATAGTATCCATCTAATCCCAAGAAACTCCTTATCTCTGAAACAGATCTTGGTACTGGCCAGTCTCGAACAAATTATACCTTGGCTGGGTCAACTTCCAATCCATCCTTAGATATAATATGACCTAAGAATGCTACTTTCTCCAACCAGAAGTCACACTTGCTGAACTTAGAAAACAACTGCTTACTCTTCAAAACTTGAAGCACAGTCCTCAAATGATCGACATGATCAAATCTGGTCTTAGAATATACTAAGATATCATCTATGAACACAACTACAAAATGATCCAAAAATGGTTGAAAACTCTGTTTATTTGTGAGGAATCAGATTTTAGAATTGTGATTAATCGAATTGATTTGGAGTTAGTCGCATGAATTTTGAGGGTTTTACGCCAGAAATCTGATTTCCCATTGAATTTCAGACGTTGCACTGTTGTAAAGAAATCCGTCGTAGCAAAATTCAGGAGTCAACACAGGTCAATGGTACTGTAGCTTGCGTCTGGCAGTAGTTGCGCTTGTGTTGCATCTGGCAGTAGTTGCGTTGTGAGAATGTGGTTGTGACTGGGTGACCACCTGTTGGTTTGAAGAACCAGTCGTGGATGTGATACGACGTCGTTTAGATAAGTTGAAACGCAGCGTTTTGGATGTGGCGTCTGGTTTCGCTTGCGTCTGGATTATTTAGCGCTTTGCGACTGGTAGTTGTTGCGAAAGTATTTGTCACCAGCTGCTGGAGAGATGCAGCGTCATTTTGATTAGTTGCTACGATGTCGTTTTAGTATTTTTTTTTGTTTTATGATGCGACTGGTTTTGTGGTAGAAGATGTGGGTACCAGTCGAAAGGTACCTACTGTAGCAACGTCTGGATAATTGAGAACAGCAGCTGTTGGATTTGTGAGATATATAGATAAGTGTTGATCGACACTTAGAATTATTCTGAACCCGATATTTCTTATATCCTTATCCAAACCCTCGATTAGCTACTGTTCACCGTGACTTTTCTCCATCGATTGCCGCCGCTTCCCACCGTTATTTTGAGTGTTTTGGTGGCGCTGGATTCCTTGTGAGTTGCTCTTTCGATTTCTACCCATTTGAAGCCCTAAATCAACGTTGGAGAAGAAGTGCGAAGTTGCTGTGTCCTCGTACAGAGAAGTTCGTTGGTTCTTCTCTTGGTTTGAGTTTCTGGGTGAGCATTTCTTGTTGTTTCTAGCTTTGGTAGACTTGTATAACTAGAGCAAGATTCTGACGTAGGCTATGATTCTTAGAAGTTTAGAATTGAACGAGAATTAAGCTAATTGTGAGGCCCTGTGACATATTTGAGTTCGCAGGAGGTATCTGCTTGGATTTTCGAAAGCAGGAAGAAGCTGAGTTGCTTCAGTTGTTGTACCGTGCTTTTGTAAGAATCTGTTGAGGTAGAATCAGCTGTTGAAGGTACGAATTGAGCAGAGAACAGCTTTGAGCATGAACATGGCTATGAGCGATGTTATGATGACTGCTGATATGATTCTGTGAAATTACGTGTAACAGTTTGTTGAATTGATTGAATATTTCATTCTGTTTTCACGTACTGAATGGTATGCATTGACATTGATTATTGATTGGCATTCATGCATACATATTGAGCCTGACAGATTGATTGATGACCTGATTGAGAGCCACGTTGTGACTGGCCGACTGACTTGTCGTGCCTGAAAAGTCCAACGCTATCATCGGAGTGGTGACCGACTGACTTGTCGTGCATCACGGACCGATGATTTCCACCGGCTGACTTGCTGTGCGTGGTATAGAGGCTCGATCGATATGATTGCCAGTTGATACACTGGTCTAGCTATCCGATCTTTGATAGCCCTCATGCATTTCATAGCATTGATTATAGCATGTTGCATGATTAGCTGTTTGATTAGCTCTTCGTACTGAGGCTTGATCTCGTATCTGTTTTTCTGCTTTTGTGTTGTTTGGGCCTGCGTTACCCATTTGCAGGATCTTCAGGTAACCAAGCTGGACAGAGTGGAGGTTCAGCTGGTCGATCCCCTTTCCCTTGAGTCCCAGTTATATATTTATGTATTGAACCGAGGGATGCCCTGTGTTACTATGTATTGGGAATCTGTATTTGATTTGAGATTTATTGTTACCTGGTCTGTATGAGTCTGAGTCAACTCATATGTTTATTATGAATTATTTTGAATGTATGATTTTAAGTTCAGGCCTAAATTATTT